>JARHVA010004198.1:1005000-1020000 GCA_037957365.1 Torreya grandis
AAAGACACAATAATAGAGGGATGAGAAGAAGAAGCACTAGAGGCATGACTACCATGGGTAGAAAATGACAAAATAGTGGAAGAATTGAGAAGAGCAAGTCTTAAAAAAGGCCCACTAGATGTATAACCTACCATGTTAGTAGAGATACTTGGCATGGAGGTGGAGGAAATCAAAGAAGAAGGGGTCATAATATGAGAAAGGATCAAAAGAAAAGGAAGAGGTTGAGAGGAAAAGAGGCTATTGCCCCCAAATCTATGTGATAATGTAGGGTAAGGTGAATGAAGCTATTCAATTTGACCACTTATCATAAGGTGATATATAGTAGAAGGATCTTTTCTTCAATGTTGAGGAATTTTATTAATGAAGAAAAACATTTTTGGAGTATACTCTAATTCAAACTACTCTTCTAAGGAGAAAATAGGGTTTCAAACTAAAGATGTATTGGGAGGGTTCCCATATTTTTTAGTGAAAGTGGCCACATGCACATTACTTTCATCTAGAGTAGGAGCCACAAGTTATTTATGGGAAAACCTACTGTGTTTGACAAGGATCATCATATTTTTTGAGTTCAAATCAATGTTGTCCTCAAACAAGAAGTTTATAATGAGAGAGAAAGGTTAAGGAAGACCATGAAGATGCAAAGAAAAAAGGGGAAATAGGATATAGAGTCAAATAGGTCAACTATGTTCTATAATACAATAGATAGAGAAGAGTGCAGAGTCATATAGGTTGACTCTATATTACAACTTGACTAGCAAAGAAGGATATAGAGTCATACAGTTTAACTTTATATTTCATATTGGGAGATAAAGTAGGCCGAGAAGGATACATAGTCATATAGGTCGACTATGTACTTCTAATAGGGGAAAAATATAGTTTGTAAGAGACTATACTGACAAAATGATAGTGTGTAGAAATAGTGAATTTTTTTACAATATAAGTGAAGAAAGAATTAAAGTAAACACATAAACAGCTAAATCAATATGATTGATCCAATTGGGGCACACACCACAAAACCTTACACCAATGCTAGCTAATGCAAGTTTTTATAGTACAACACACAATGATCAAAGAGCAAGAAATTAATTGAAAAGTAAATGCTAACTAAGTGGTCATCTTGAGTGTTATTAGATTATTAAAAATTATTGATTTAAGTATGATAGGAGAGTTGGCTGAAATAGGGAACTAGAAAAGCAATCTATGAATGGTTTCAAGATGTTTGGGTTAAAATGGATTTGTGTTGGTAAAGGTACTAGCTTGGTATTTGGACCTATCCCCTCACTTCACAATCTCATAGTGATAAGGGTGTTGAGTTATTTGATAATATCTACCATTAACCATGCATGTATATTTATATAGAAAACAAAGTTGGCTTCCCCCTTGGTAATGAAATCTAAGTAGGTAGGCCTTGGGAAAATAAGTGTTTACATGTGTTTTGAATGTTGTGTTATTTAGTAGTGTGAAAAAAGAGTAAAATAGTGTAATTAAATGATAATTTGAAAAAACACCTATTTAGACTATATGAGTTACTCTAACCATTCAAATAGCTAAAAAAAAGTGTGAAATAATTACTAGAAAATATTTATTAATTCCTTGATGGAGAATAGTAAAAAATTAATTCAGGGAACATTATATGCAAATAGTATAGAATAGAGTCGACTAGGTCACTATTGTTCTATATAAGCAAGGTCTTTAAGAAAATATTCGAATGAGTTGACTAAGTCTCTTAGATATAAGATAAATTATAAAACTAAGTCAACCAGGTTGACCTAGTTGGTTGTAGGGTTATAGTTTTAAAGATTGCTAAATTGTGAAAAATAGAACTGAAGAAAGTACTAAAATGATAGAAAATGGAAACAGAGGAACCTTGGTGAGCTTGAAAAAGGTTAATATTAAAATTTTTATGCTAAAATGCCTTAATTAATGCTTATAAATTTTATAAATCAAGTTGATTAGTTTGACCCAGTTTTATAAAACCTATGCTGAAGAAGAATAAGATGATAAAGTTGACCTATTTGATAGTGTTTGTTGACCTATATGTTGGTATAGAGAATATGATGATAAATTTGACCTGTTTGACCATGTATTCTTATCTAGAACTAAAAAGGAGTACTATGTCAACCTGTTTGATCTAGTAAATTATATCTGATGAAGACTTGCACAAACATAATAAAGACATTTTGATGTGACTATGTGTTAAAATTTCACACATAAAGTTAGAACTATACCAATTAGATTGATATAATACTAAAAATATATAAAAATATAATAAGATGGTAAAAAATGATAGCATGAAGGAAAACCTGCAAGGGTTAGATTCATGTTAGATTCACCAAAATGTATACAATGGGAAAATAAATAGATCTATAAATCAATCCCAACTCAGAGAAGATAAATCCTACTTACACTTCTGATCATGGATACATTATATATTCAGAGTCATGACGAAGATGGATCCGCTAAACCTAGCCAAGGGATCTCTTACCACAATAATATCACTAGGGAGGGATTTAAAGCCTCCAGTCAAGTAAAACTATACAATAACCCTAATTAGGTCATATGTTTTCATATTCACTAAATTAATAATAAGTAAATTAAAGTCTAATATAGTAATCACCAAAGCTTGTGGCACAAAGTTTGGGTAACAAACAGGACAATTAAACATGCATATAATACATATACTCATATTAATGTATAAATAATGATAATACATGGAGGGAAGTAAAAATCCATATCTATCTACTCTTACCAAGGAATAACAAATTTAGGAATACTTACTTTTGAATATGAACCTATTGAGCCTCAATCTCTCCCTTGGCCAAAGGGCCTTGTAATAGGTTATTATGGTATGTAAGGATGACAAGGATAAATTATCTCTAAGCTACACAACCTATTAATACATTCAAAACTCCATAAGACAAGATATATATCTCCAAAGAAAGTATGAAACCCTATGGTTTATCCTCAAGTATAATGGTGGATAGTTAGATGCACAATATATATATATATATATATATATATATATATATATATATATATATATATATATTGTGCATCTAACTATCCACCATTATACTTGAGGATAAACCATAGGGTTTCATACTTTCTTTGGAGATATAGATCTTGTCTTATGGAGTTTTGAATGTATTAATAGGTTGTGTAGCTTAGAGATTATATATATATATATATATATATATATATATATATATATATATATATATATATATATATATATATATATATATATATATATTCTCTTTTCTCTTATAAATAATGAAATGGATTTGTTTATATAGGTAGATTAACCCTAATCCTTTTTTAAAGTTTAGGCCAATAAGGTCAACCCATTAAACCTAGTATCATTATTAAAAAAAATTAGGTCACAGTCTACGTTTATTAGGGGATAACCTATACCCTAATAATTTTTATCAATTATATTACAAGTTTTATGGGGATGATAGTTTAATACAAACTGTCAAAACGTGTTTTAGGTTAGTGAAGGGCTAATGAAGGTGGTGAATGAATAGAGGATGGTGAAAAATAGGAGGCAAAGATTAGGGGAATTATTTTATGAGATGGGTTTGTAGATAAAAATTGATAATAAGGAACAAAAATATTTCAAATCATGAATGGTCTTCCCACCCCTTTCTTGGTACACCCCTTAAGGTGTGTACTTAGAGAGATTGAGATTCAATAGGTTTTTGTAAGATAGAAATCATCAATAATTAATATAGTTTAAAAATATTATGTGTATATAATTAGTATGAGTTATTATAAGAAAATTTAACCAATGAAAGTTAATATTCCCACTTGTATTTCTGATCCATATAATACATACAAATTAGATCTTCCAAAATATGATTAACTCACTCTATCTATCCATTAGTCTATGGGTGATATGTAGTGTTGAATTTCATTTGTGTACCCAGAGTTGAATTCAAATACAGTATATAATTTATCTCAGATCATGATCCAAAATAATATTCTCTATAAAACCATGCAACTAATACACTTATTTTAAGAGTCTCTTCACAAAAGTATGTGCATCATTAGTCAAGTTTCTTGATGTAAAGTGATCTACCTTGGCTAGTTTGTCAATTAATACCAAGATCATGTCATGATTGTTTTGTGATAATGATAAACTATGGAAAAATTATATATTGATCACCTTCCACTTCCATTCTAGTATGTCATGTTGATACAATAATTCAGTCAGATACATATGCTTAGATTTCACATGATGACATTCTAGACAATGAGACATAAAATCCACTACATCTCTTTGTATTCCTTTATATAAATAGAGTGGTCTAAGTTAAGCCATGATCTTGGTTACTCTTGTATGTCATAAATATAGGTCATTGTGTAGTTATTTTATCACTGTATCCTTAGATTCTCTCTATCTGGTACATACATCCTACCATTGTATTTCAAAATACCTTCATTCTCTATTTTCAATCCCTTATACTTAGGATTATGAGCATTCATAGACAATCCTTTCTTGACCTAATCATAAAATTCATCTCTTAGTGAGAATTTTATTACTTAATCCTTAAAAATACTCTTGATAGTAGCCATGACTTCTATGTACCTCCTATAACTTAGGGCATCAACTACTCTATTTTCCTTACCTTTGATATAGTTAATATCAAAATCATAATAAAAAAAGAACTCTAACCATCATATTTGATGAGAATTTAGATTTGGTTGGGTGAAACTATACTTGAGTCCCAAGTTATCAATCTTGAGAGTGTCATCCTTCTTGATGAAGACAACTGGAGTAGCCCATGGTGACATACTTGGTTGAATCAAACCTTTCGACAACAACTCTTGAATTTGTGCTTTTAAATCCACCAATTTAGTATTTATAATTATATATAGTGCCTTACATTATAATTATGATCCAGGTATGATGTCAATTAAGAAATCAAACTCACACTTACGTGGCAGTCCTTATAATTCTTTTAGGAACATGTCATGGAAGTTTCTCAAAAAAAGATAATCTTCAATAGATGGTTCCTTATATTCTTACATCTAATTTATCTTAATGATAAATAATTGACATCCCTTACCTTGAGTTGTTTTGATTTGAATTTCATAAATCTACCTTAGTTTCAACTCCCTTCTCTCACATTGAAGTTGTGTCTGATTTCCAAAATCATCTTGACACTCAACCTTATTCAAAAAATAATAAACCTTGGTTTTATGTTTTGTAAGCCAATTGACTCCTAGGATCACATCTTATGATCCCAATGGTGATGTATAAAGATCCACTACTATAGTAAAATTAAGAAATATAATCTCTGCTTTGACTAAACACTTTTAAACTTTGACCTTTGACTCATTCCATATTATAACAACCATGCATTTTCCATTACTCTAGCCTTTTTAGATAACTTATTAAGAACTCTAGGAGAAATGAAAATTTATGTAGCTCACATATCAATTAAAATAGAAACCAGATGATACAAAAAATACTAGATAGTTCTATGGGTAAATCTTGATACTCAGCCTATCAATTGTCAACAATTACATGAATCCATTACTAGAACATACCTTATTTAGAAGTTGAAACATTTTTATTTGATTTTTACTAAGGACATTATATATAAAAGTGTTCACCTCCACATATTAATCAACCTCCAACTGGTCCTTTATTCTCAATTTATTAGTTTCCTTTGAAACCACCCTTAAAACCATTATGAGGTCTCCTATTCCTTGAACCACTATTGAACTTATCATTCTGATTCCTAAAATAACCCATGGAATATCTACTACTCTGCTTCTAGTTCTTCTTCTTGAAAGTTCATTTACAACTTACAAATTTAGTTTTGAACTTATCTCTGACTTGGGCAAGATATTTTAGTTTTTGTTATTTTTTAACCAGCTTATCTAAAACCTGATCCATGGTGGATAGACCATGCACATTTACTTCACCACCTATTTGGGGTTTCAATCCCATGATGAATTTCCTAATTTTGAAGATAATAAGGTACATACTTAAGAATCTTGGTGAATTTGTCTCAATATTCATTCACTGATAAATCCACTTACTTAAGATTCTATAAATTTGTAAGCTTTTGGTCTAAACACAACTATGGAAGCCCTCATGACCTAAAAAATTCCACAAAATGTTCCCAAGTAATGGTGGTTAAGTCAAGGTTCATCTTGAGCTTCTTGTTTGCCGATCAAGTCATGGCTTCACCAAAAAGATGATAATCTCCCTAAACTACTTTTATGACTTTGGAATAATTTTGAATCTTTAAATACTTCTCCATTTCTACCAGCCATGCTTCAATTCCATCTCCCAAAATAGTTCCATCAAACTTGGGTGGATTTAACTTTTTCATGTCATGTTCCAACTCTTCATCTAATTGAGCTCTCACATCCCCTAACACCACCTCATACCTCTACTCTTGAAGACATTCTTGATCATCAAGATGATATTCAAGTTCCTCCTGAGTATTTTCCTCTTCATGTCCATGTACTTCTTATTTTAGGGCCATGATTCAATCCCTAGTCTATTTTATGGTTGTGAGGATTTGGTATAACTTTATAGCTTTCTTAGATACAAACTAGTTTGGATCAACATGGGGTTTGGTATTTAAAGTACCCATACCTCCTAGTTTAGTGTGCATCATTGGTATTCCTATTAATCAGGAGAATAATTTTTGATTAATAGACACATTAAGTCCTAGAGTTTGAGCCTCATCTATGATAACACAATGTAATAACCCCTTGGGTTTTATTGAAATATTTTAATAATTTTTTTAAAATTAAATACACATATTCAACATATAGATTTCACCACAAGAAATCTTAGCTAGTGATATATAACTAACTACATTAATTTATTTAACCTTAAAGGTTATAGCTAATCCAATTAGCTAAGGATCACCATGAATAGATATAAAAACATGAAAAATACTAAATTACCATAATTACTGCATCAAATCATAAATGAAATAGTACAAATTTAGCCACAATCAATATAATATTATAGCCTTTGTTATACAAGTACAATGTATAAAAGATATAATTTCAACAATATATAATAATATCTCAAATGATAAAAAATGATACAAATCTTATATGAGCAAAGTTTCCATGACTAAGGAGTCTCCATGACTCAATTATCAATATGCAATCTCAAGTATAGTACTCCATCTAGGATGGAGAACATCATATGAGCACTTTTACACACTAACCATGGACCATAGATCCCCCACATTATCTCCCAAACAAGTAGATGTTCCTCCCTTCATGGATAGGTAGACAATGATGGTGCGGGAATCTAGAGTAACAAATTAGAACCTTTGTGTTGAAGATATCTAATACATAATGTGGACCATAAAGAAATTAGTTCTAATATGATATCACACACATATGAAAACTATATCAACATATGAAATGACAATCTTTATCAAACATTACTTTGGCCAAATTTTCAATAATAAATGATCTCTAAGATCAGTCAAACTCATACACACCACTTGATTGGATTACACTTCATATTGCATTGATGGTGTTAATTAAGTTAGTGAAATCCATCCACTACTTAATTAGGGTCATGAATGTGAGATTTGGTAAAACATATAATAATAATAATAATAATAATAATAATAATAAAACCAATAGATTCATTCATAAATATTCTTCTTTAGCACATTAAAATTTATCCAAGTACATAAATTATCATACATTCATTTAGTCCATCAAATGATGTGTAATGAATTGATTTATCTAATTTATTACATATAAAAAGAACCCAAAATAGTCTTAAACATACCATCTGAGTATGATCTCACTAAAACTACTAGGGACTTATCATACCAAGTAACTCATAATGTTATTTCTCCATGAAACAATATTATATTTCAATCTTTATAAGTATAGCTTATATTACGCATATAAACAAATCTAGTCCAAACATCATAATTACTTCTATTAATTTCTTAATTATGATATTTTAATGCTTATATCCATAAAATTAAAATATAGCTCAAGCAATCAATTACACACCAATGGTAATAATGTTTTTAAGCACAATACTACTAAGAATTATAAATGTGTGTGTGTGTGTGTGTGTGTGTGTGTGTGTGTGTGTGTGTGTGTGTGTGTGTGTGTGTGTGTGTGTGTGTGTGTGTGTGTGTGTGTGTTATAATTTGTTCAGATGTGTTACACATTCTAACATCATGTATTTACACCATATATATTGAATTACCTAAAACATTTTTAATATAATACAATTATTTATCATATATGGAATATTTTAAGTAGACATTCATTTTCCATGGATTAGAGTATTCCACATACTATAATGTATACATCCAGTCCATAAAATAGCCCCATAACCCCTTTTTAGAAATGAGATAATTTCCTCACATTTATACTTGTTTAAAATAAACATATAGACTTTCACAAAATATAAATGTAGCATACAACCAATTATATGATCTGTTTAATTTAACAAAAAACATTCCTATTTCAATCATTTTGAAACTTTCATAAAATCAAATGCATATAATTAATTTAAAAACATAGTCGACTAATCCCCATATGGGTCATCAATATAATCACATGAAATAGTTTGAATGTCTTTATTTAAATAATTTCTTATTCTTAAACCCATAATTGACTATATTTAAACTTTATATTATTTAAAAGACTATTTTAGAATAAATAGTCATCCCTATTTGGGTATAGTTCTTAGCACATTAAGATCATATAATAACTTACTAAATCAATAACAAAATTGGGCTTGATCTTCATAGAAAACCACAACATAGTTCACATACAATCATCCCCCTACTCATATTTGGGTTCTTTATGATGACTCACCCAACTAATTTCACAAATTCATATGAACTAATATATATTCTACATAATTTTATTACATAATTAATTGTTTAACTAGATTTTTGAAGCATGTAGGTGTTTGTATCAAAATCAACACAATAGAGTCTTAACCCCTTATTCTCATATACATGTAATTTCATAATGTAATACAACTACCCTCCAAAAAAATCTAATAAATTTACAATATAGGTTTAAATTAAAATGTATAAACACACAGTCGAATATCAAAGATATATACATAAATGTATATGTACATGATCAAGAATAGAGATATACACATGAATGTATATGGACTTGGAATCACACAAATACCCTTTAAATCTAGTTAAACAATATATATATATATATATATATATATATATATATATATATATATAGACCCATTTCATATAAAAAAATTCCTTATTCTACACATAAAAACCAATTGTGTATACATAGTCAAATTTTAACCACTAACTTGAGTTTCAATTCATAATTCAAATACCTAAATGAGTATATACAACTGATTCAAATAAGCCAATTCAAGCCAAAAATATATATCCATCAAAGATAGTTCTCTATTTAATGTACAAAGTTTTTTGAACTAAGAGAGTTTAAAATAAGTTTCATAAAAGCTTAACAGTCCAAGTATTTAATAACTCAACCCTCAATCCTAGGTTTTCCCTGAGTCAAAGGTGGGGTTCTATGGAGGCCAAGCCATCTACAATGCTCCACATACCACTCAAAATATCTAGATTTAAAACATAGAAAAACATTTTACCCAATACTTAGTTTGAAAAACCCTTACATTATTCACACAGGTATTGAAATACAAAACCTACTTGTGTCTGCCAAAGAAATTAATTGAATTCCTTCCTCTTTCCTTCAAGTTTTCACCTTATTTTTATTATGAAATGTTCTCCTCTATTCCATGAGTCATGTGTCTCTCTATAGTTCTCCTTCTCTTATTATTATTTTTCTTCTCATCATTAATGGCCACTTCAACTGACTATTTAAATGCATGCAAAAATTGCTCAACAAATTTCCACAATCCATCACCATGTAAACATAGTAGCATCCATATTTTCCTCAAAAGAGAAGCTTAACTAAATTTAATAGATGATTAGTAACCCTGATCATCTTGTGGCTTCTATCCATTCCATAAAAAACATTTTATATTATTTTTAAAATCTGCATGATAACAAACAATCATTGATGACTATACCTTAATAAATTTGTTTCCAATCTATATTCCATGAAAAGTATAACATCTTGTCGATGATCAAAGTATTCCCATGCAACAACCTTCATCCAATACTATAGAATATATACTATATCAAATGATAATAATTTTAGATATTCCTAGATTATAGGTCCATGTCACTATATTATCCCCTATCATATATACAATGATTATTAAATCATAAAAATAATGTATTCAATATTTTTAAAAACAAAACTTTGGTTAATAGTTAATATAATACAAAGGTATTTAAAAACCATGAAATTTATATCTTTTGACATATAGATTTATCATATATAATAATAAAACATTTAATTATTATTATTATCTAAACCTTATAGATAATTAACAACAATGGAATATGTCATCATATCGTAACATTGTGCATCCATACATAACAACATAGTAATGTATATAAACATAACTGAACCCACTCATTTCATCAAACAAGTGCCATATATAAGATAAACTAGTATGATCAAAAAATTAGTAAAATCACTTGAACAATCATACAATCATCATTAGCAGTCAAGATTATACCAAAAATCATAATAAAAATCACCTAAAAGATAAGTATGAAAAACATGCTATGATATATATATATATATATATATATATATATATATATCAAATAATTAATTCCAAAACATGATATTTTAAGTGGTATGTGTTAGGGTTTCTAAATTAGTTCTCTATCAACATCCAATGTCTCCATCTAACCACCCTCTCTGATCATACTCTCCCTCCATCATACTTAGAGGGAAGGATCTTTCCTTCATCCATCTCACATCAACTGAACTAAAGAGAACACCCATCACCCATCCATTATAGACATGATATGATTGAATCTATGTAGGTACACACACACACACACACACACACACACACACACACACACACACACACACACACACACACACACACACACACACACACACACACACACACACACACACACACACACACACACACACACACACACATAGGGAACTTACAAATTTATTTCATTATTTGGATATGAACCCAAAATAAAAATGAAGGTAGTTAGCCTGAAACATCATTATATCTATAAAATAATGTTATATAAACATGATCATAATATACATAATATAAAAGTAATACTAAATCATAACAAACTAATCATGTAAATTAAGCAACACAAGCTATCCCATAATCAACATATGTCATCTTGCTTAATCAAATATTAGTTAATCAACTAATCAACCATAATAATACACAAATCAAATAGGCTCTTCAATTAGAGAGAAATCAAGATGTGAAAACAATGGTATGAGAATAAAAAATGTATTCTAAACCTATTGAAGTGGTTCAAAAATACCATAAACTTTATAATTTCAAATATATATATAACACTACTTATTTTTAACTATCCTAATCATATTTTTGGTTGATGTGAAATTTCAAAATGTCCTGCTTGCTCTTGCATCATACAATTGGGGTAAGATTTTTTTTGTGAGCATAGGTCTAGATAGTAGATCTATCTTTTATTTGAATAATAAATCCAAAATGTTACCATACACCATGTGAGATACCTCAAAATATTTTCATTCAATTTCCTTTTTATTTTCCAACCAACTATTTAACCATAAACCATCCTTCTAAACCTAACTCTTATTAACCTTCTCCTTCACTTACCCATTACTTGGGAACAATATTTCCATGTCCTCCAATTATATTTTTCTCTCCATTTAAATCCTCTCATGAAATTTGACCCACATCTATCTTTTCACCTCCAGTAAGTTATATTCATTCTACTATTCCACTCTTTTGTGGGTTTACACCCACCATAGCTTGACCTTGTCAACCAAAATATAGTATGGATTTTCTCATTATTTTTTCAATATGCTATTACAATCCTAAAATAACTATCTTCAGATGATTTCAAATCTTCTTGATTCACATTAAATTACAAATTTATTCATATTTCTATCTTTATATCATGTGATTCTATATATTTCTTCATAACCTCCAATGTTATCTATATGATTGTCTTCATGTCATATTATTTTGCTTCACTCATTGTGGTATCAAATACTTCCAATATATTTTTCACACTAATATCTTTCTCTATTATCTCTACCTTCATGATATATTCAAATAATTTATCTGATTCTCTTGTAATTTTGCTCCTTCCAACATTTATTTATCTTTTTCATCAATTGCTACAATTTTGTGATGGTTTTCCTCCAATGAGATCTCTGTTGTAATTTCATTTTCCTTCACACATGCTTGTGTTGATAAAAACATCAACTTCTCTATTGTAGTATTTTCCACTATGACACATATGACACTCTTCACATTCCTTCATCAAAATGCTATTGGACTAAACTCCATCTAAAAATTGAAACGCATCATGACCTGCAAACGCATATTCTTTGTCTTCCTTCACTAGAACTTATTTTCTTATACTTATCTAGAATAAATCACTTTGGTTATTCATTAATCCACTCTCTTCCTCCTTTTTTTTCTAAAATGTAGGTACAAACAAATCATATACATCTATTTATAATTGGTCCCTATTATTAGTTTCATTCTTCATAAGAGATTCAAATAAATTTTTATCTCCTCAACATTTTCATTCTCTATGAGGTCAACTAGCTCATCCTCTCCATTTGGGAAAGCTTCTCCAAGTGCCTTCTCTCCTTTCATTGATACACCCATATTCACACACTAAAAACCATGGATTAAATTAAAAAATTGGGACTTAAGATACACTTTATTCACTTCCTCTAATTTTTCCTCTATTTCACCCTTCTTCATTTGCTCACTTACATTGGATGATTAAAAAAAATAGTTTTTATCCTTTTCTCTTTTTCTTTTTAACTCTCTAATTTTAGGCTGAGCTACTCCTATTATTCATTTTTGTTAGCATCAAATGTATGCCATGTGTTACAAGCATTATCCTATCATTCTCCTCATTCTCACCTTCATTTGTTTTTTATTCTCATTTTCTCCTCTTCTTCACACATGTAAGTTATTGTATAAACTAACCACTCAACTTGTTTACAAACTTATCCAAGTGTAAGCACTTGTAATTATTTCTTCATATATATTTTTCATTTATTTTCCTTATAAAAGTCATAATTTTGCTTCCCTTCTACTATTTCAATTATTTTATTCATCTTCAGTCTTATCCCCTTTTGTGAGGGCACTCTCCCTTCATTCATACCTAGATTGAGTTCTTTAAGGTTTAGTTTCCAATGATGTATCTCTTTTAATTTCATAGTCTCCTCTATACCTTCAAGGAGATATACTATTGTTTCACTATTTTTAATGTCAATTTATTTATATTTATTCTCTTTATCGAGGATGTCTTCTCCTTTATATTCAACTACAAAAGATACTAATAATGTATCTTCAATACCTTCTTTATTTTCAGTTATATGATCTTCTTGGACCACTCTTTCAACTACTAACCCTTGTATTTTATTTATTATAAATAGATCCACCACTACAATCATGTTTTTGGCACTATGTGCATATTCTTATAACTCTCTTCCACTCATCTACATTTTTGATATAAAACATAATTTGATTATTATTTATTTTCCCACTTTAATGTGGTTTTCTTCCACATTGTCAACTCTTTATGAAAATTCCAAAAAATGGTTAAATTTTTTATCTTCACTTACTCCATACTCACTCAAGAGGATTCTTACTTTTGGATTTATAACTAGTTGCTCACAATATTCTATGCCACAGTAGTCATCAAGGCTTTCTCCTTCTTTTAGGTAACAAAAATTTACCCCTTTTTTACATTCATCTGAATCATCCTTATGTATTAGGGATTCATCATTATCTTTAAATTATTATTATTTCTATTCTACTATAATTGTTGTAGTTTTTTATTCAAGGATGCTTTTAGTGGTTTGTACTCTTTGTATATCATTTTTAAGGTTCTAAATATTTGATCTGGTACTTACAATTTTCCCTTTCTCTCTAACTTGTATTGAGTTTCTATTATTTATTTCATGGATGTCATTGTGCTCTTTATCTCTGTAGACACCTAAAACTAGCCACTAATAACTTCCAACCAAGATTTTGATTAATTTCTATCAAAGCATCACAATTTAGATTAAAAACACTAAAATAAATTAAAATATTTGAAACTATCATAGTTAAGTGTCGATTTTGGCCAGAGTATCATTAAATAAGGCAATATAATTTATGAAGTAGCTAACTTTGATAAGATCATTTCAAGTCAAAATGACATTTTTGCACCTAGGTGCTATGGATTGCTCTTTTATACCAAATTTCTTACATGAGACATGTGCCTTTGTTATTTTTTGTTGATAACATCCTAAATTGGATAATGGATCTAATTCATCTAACATCAACTTCTAATTCTAATCTATTCAAATTTTGAGCTAATAATACCACATTTTGACCAATTTGATTAATTCATGCATCAATTACCAAGGTTTGCATCAAAATTTACTAAAAATGTTTAAATCTAATTAATTTTAATCATTATCCTAATTAATAATTTCATGGAACTTGTTGAATTTTTATTTTTGGAAATTAATACTAAGTAATTGCATCATCAAATGACATCATTTCTTGTAAATACATCCCTAGGCCATAAATGCATAAAATATCTCATCAAGCCCTCCCATGCCTAATTAATACCTTTCATGCCTCTTTAATGCATCTCTATCCCTAATATTTATTAATGAATTTATTTATTTTTTCCTCAAAAATTGAGTGGATTCTTAGCCATACATGTTCATCTTGAGTTAGATGGTTTAGGCTCATTCTGGTCATTTTGAAAAATCTATAAATAAGAGGCCTTACCTATTGAATTTTAGGGTCTTTCAGGCCAAATTTACCATGAACAAATAGATTCAAACCACATCTTGATGTAGTGTTATTATGCCCAAATATTGAGCCAAAGCCAT
>JARHVA010004198.1:1025000-1070000 GCA_037957365.1 Torreya grandis
TATGAACTATGTTATTATGGGTGTTATGGAATGTCTTATTTTGGAATTACTTGTGAATATTACAGAATTTTAGTTTAGACACATATTGTACCTAGATGGTATAAGTTATGTTGGCTATTCTTATTATTTATGAATTGTGGTGATTCATTCAATGTTTGATAGACTAAATGTATGCATTTGTGATTATTTTTTGTTCTTAGCTTATATATGATTGCTAGTAGTAAATAAATGGTATAAATCTATGGCTATATTTGTGATAACTCAATCTCACATTATTCATTCTATGTAAGTAATGAGATGGACTTTACGAGTTTACTAGTATCACAATCTTAGATGATGGTAATCTGATCAAGTAGTGTGTTTGAAATTGATTGATCCTAGAGATCAATTATTATTTTAAAAATTTGACCAAAGTAATGTTAAATATATATTGTAATTTCATATGTTTGATTTACATATTTGTGTGATATCATGTTAGAATGTATTTTTTTATGGTACACATCATGTAGAGAAATCTTCCAATACAAGGGGCATGAGTATGTCTCTTTGGATTCCCGCACCATCACTATATACCTATCTATAAAGGGAGGGCCATTCCCTAATAGATGATTATGTATGGGATCAATGGTCCATTATTAGTATATAAAAATGCTCAGATGATGCTCTTCCTCCCCATTGTAGTACTTACTAGAGACTACACTTGAGATTATCATAGACACATGAGTTAGTTTGATGACTCAAGCTCTATGGAGAATACTATCTATTAATTATATTAAGTAAAAATGCCTAATGGAAATGTAATTGTATTATGGTACCAATCATGGATGGATTTTAAAGTGATTACTTTCCTTGTAATTATATTATTTTATATGAAATGCTAGTGATTGGGCCTATTATTTTTCTAATTTTGTGAAAGTGTAATATGATTTGATAGTATGTTATAAATCACTAATTATATTATCATGGTGTAATCTAATGAAAGATTTTGTTTGAGTAAATAGTTTAATTTTTTTTATTGCTTTATTCTAGTATAATCCATGATGGGTTGTCACACACTAGTTGGAAACTCTTTTACTAGAGCATTAACTAAATATTCCAACAAAACTAGTGATTGAATGAGATTTGAGTTCATTATAACAATCTAAATCATCTCTAGAGATATTTTTCTAAGAGTTTGGTCGCAATAAAATTATTTAACTTGACCCAATCTTTGTATAGATTTACACATGTTTTTAAGTGAAGGGTAGGATTAGTTGACCCATTGTAACTAATGGTAGGGGTGATACCTCATATATCTATGTTATTAATTAGAGGCATAATAGGTAAATTTTGAAGATGTTTGATTATTTTTAAACAAGAAGAGGATAAGGGATGAAATTACCATGGGAACCAAAGGGGAGGTTAGGGGGGGCATTTTGATTATGTTCTCCCCATGGAACCTATTTGGGGTTATTTTTGAGATGGATAAGATGATTTTACATTTAACTTGGAAAGTGTTCATTTGGTTAAGAGGTTGCATTAAAAGTTAATGGGTTTGAGTGGTGTTATTTGTAGTGTGTGAAGCATTGGCATTGGTATTAGTAGTTTGGGTACCACTATGAGTGGTAGCATGCATGATATTAGTATATGGAGATGAATTGTTAGTAAACGAGGCACTGGTAGTGTGATTTTCTTGGGTGGAAAAAGACACAATAATAGAGGGATGAGAAGAAGAATCACTAGAGGCATGACTACCATGGGTAGAAAATGATAAAATAGTGGAAGAATTGAGAAGAGCAAGTCTTAAAAAAGGCCCACTAGATGTATAACCTACCATGTTAGTAGAGATACTTGGCATGGAGGTGGAGGAAATCAAAGAAGAAGGGGTCATAATATGAGAAAGGATCAAAAGAAAAGGAAGAGGTTGAGAGGCAAAGAGGCTATTGCCCCCAAATCTATGTGATAATGTAGGGTAAGGTGAATGAAGCTATTCAATTTGACCACTTATCATAAGGTGATATATAGTAGAAGGATCTTTTCTTCAATGTTGAGGAATTTTATTAATGAAGAAAAACATTTTTGGAGTATACTCTAATTCAAACTACTCTTCTAAGGAGAAAATAGGGTTTCAAACTAAAGATGTATTGGGAGGGTTCCCATATTTTTTAGTGAAAGTGGCCACATGCACATTACTTTCATCTAGAGTAGGAGCCACAAGTTATTTATGGGAAAACCTATTGTGTTTGACAAGGATCATCATATTTGTTGAGTTCAAATCAATGTTTTCCTCAAACAAGAAGTTTATAATGAGAGAGAAAGGTTAAGGAAGACCATGAAGATGCAAAGAAAAAAGGGGAAATAGGATATAGAGTCAAATAGGTCAACTATGTTCTGTAATACAATAGATAGAGAAGAGTGCAGAGTCATATAGGTTGACTCTATATTACAACTTGACTAGCAAAGAAGGATATAGAGTCATACAGTTTAACTTTATATTTCATATTGGGAGATAAAGTAGGCCGAGAAGGATACATAGTCATATAGGTCGACTATGTACTTCTAATAGGGGAAAAATATAGTTTGTAAGAGACTATACTGACAAAATGATAGTGTGTCGAAATAGTGAATTTTTTTACAATATAAGTGAAGAAAGAATTAAATTAAACACATAAACAGCTAAATCAATATGATTGATCCAATTGGGGTACACACCACAAAACCTTACACCAATGCTAGCTAATGCAAGTTTTTATAGTACAACACACAATGATCAAAGAGCAAGAAATTAATTGAAAAGTAAATGCTAACTAAGTGGTCATCTTGAGTGTTATTAGATTATTAAAAATTATTGATTTAAGTATGATAGGAGAGTTGGCTGAAATAGGGAACTAGAAAAGCAATCTATGAATGGTTTCAAGATGTTTGGGTTAAAATGGATTTGTGTTGGTAAAGGTACTAGCTTGGTATTGGGACCTATCCCCTCACTTCACAATCTCATAGTGATAAGGATGTTGAGTTATTTGATAATATCTACCATTAACCATGCATGTATATTTAGATAGAAAACAAAGTTGGCTTCCCCCTTGGTAATGAAATCTAAGTAGGTAGGCCTTGGGAAAATAAGTGTTTACATGTGTTTTGAATGTTGTGTTATTTAGTAGTGTGAAAAAAGAGTAAAATAGTGTAATTAAATGATAATTTGAAAAACCACCTATTTAGACTATATGAGTTACTCTAAGCATTCAAATAGCTAAAAAAAAGTGTGAATTAATTACTAGAAAATATTTATTAATTCCTTGATGGAGAATAGTAAAAAATTAATTTAGGGAACATTATATGCAAATAGTATAGAACAGAGTCGACTAGGTCACTATTGTTCTATATAAGCAAGGTCTTTAAGAAAAGATTCGAATGAGTTGACTAAGTCTCTTAGATATAAGATAAATTATAAAACTAAGTCAACCAGGTTGACCTAGTTGGTTATAGGGTTATAGTTTTAAAGATTGCTAAATTGTGAAAAATAGAACTGAAGAAAGTACTAAAATGATAGAAAATGGAAATAGAGGAACCTTGGTGAGCTTGAAAAAGGTTAATATTAAAAGTTTTATGCTAAAATGCCTTAATTAATGCTTATAAATTTTATAAATCAAGTTGATTAGTTTGACCCAGTTTTATAAAACCTATGCTGAAGAAGAATAAGATGATAAAGTTGACCTATTTGATAGTGTTTGTTGACCTATATGTTGGTATAGAGAATATGATGATAAATTTGACCTGTTTGACCATGTATTCTTATCTAGAACTAAAAAGGAGTACTATGTCAACCTGTTTGATCTAGTAAATTATATCTGATGAAGACCTGCACAAACATAATAAAGACATTTTGATGTGACTATGTGTTAAAATTTCACACATAAAGTTAGAACTATACCAATTAGATTGATATAATACTAAAAATATATAAAAATATAATAAGATGGTAAAAAATGATAGCATGAAGGAAAACCTGCAAGGGTTAGATTCATGTTAGATTCACCAAAATGTATACAATGGGAAAATAAATAGATCTATAAATCAATCCCAACTCAGAGAAGATAAATCCTACTTACACTTCTGATCATGGATACATTATATATTCAGAGTCATGATGAAGATGGATCCACTAAACCTAGCCAAGGGATCTCTTACCACAATAATATCACTAGGGAGGGATTTAAAGCCTCCAGTCAAGTAAAACTATACAATAACCCTAATTAGGTCATATGTTTTCATATTCACTAAATTAATAATAAGTAAATTAAAGTCTAATATAGTAATCACCAAAGCTTGTGGCACAAAGTTTGGGTAACAAACATGACAATTAAACATGCATATAATACATATACTCATATTAATGTATAAATAATGATAATACATGGAGGGAAGTAAAAATCCATATCTATCTACTCTTACCAAGGAATAACAAATTTAAGAATACTTACTTTTGAATATGAACCTATTGAGCCTCAATCTCTCCCTTGGCCAAAGGGCCTTGTAATAGGTTATTATGGTATGTAAGGATGACAAGGATAAATTATCTCTAAGCTACACAACCTATTAATACATTCAAAACTCCATAAGACAAGATATATATCTCCAAAGAAAGTATGAAACCCTATGGTTTATCCTCAAGTATAATGGTGGATAGTTAGATGCACAATATATATATATATATATATATTGTGCATCTAACTATCCACCATTATACTTGAGGATAAACCATAGGGTTTCATACTTTCTTTGGAGATATAGATCTTGTCTTATGGAGTTTTGAATGTATTAATAGGTTGTGTAGCTTAGAGATTATATATATATATATATATATATATATATATATATATATATATATATATATATATATATATATATATATATATATATATATATATATATATATATATATATATATATATATATATTCTCTTTTCTCTTATAAATGATGAAATGGATTTGTTTATATAGGTAGATTAACCCTAATCCTTTTTTAAAGTTTAGGCCAATAAGGTCAACCCATTCAACCTAGTATCATTATTAAAAAAAATTAGGTCACAGTCTACGTTTATTAGGGGATAACCTATACCCTAATAATTTTTATCAATTATATTACAAGTTTTATGGGGATGATAGTTTAATACAAACTGTCAAAAAGTGTCTTAGGTTAGTGAAGGGCTAATGAAGGTGGTAAATGAATAGAGGATGGTGAAAAATAGGAGGCAAAGATTAGGGGAATTATTTTATGAGATGGGTTTGTAGATAAAAATTGATAATAAGGAACAAAAATATTTCAAATCATGAATGATCTTCCCACCCCTTTCTTGGTACACCCCTTAAGGTGTGTACTTAGAGAGATTGAGATTCAATAGGTTCTTGTAAGATAGAAATCATCAATAATTAATATAGTTTAAAAATATTATGTGTATATAATTAGTATGAGTTATTATAAGAAAATTTAACCAATGAAAGTTAATATTCCCACTTGTATTTCTGATCCATATAATACATACAAATTAGATCTTCCAAAATATGATTAACTCACTCTATCTATCCATTAGTCTGTGGGTGATATGTAGTGTTGAATTTCATTTGTGTACCAAGAGTTGAATTCAAATATAGTATATAATTTATCTCAAATCATGATCCAAAATAATATTCTCTATAAAACCATGCAACTAATACACTTATTTTAAGAGTCTCTTCACAAAAGTATGTGCATCATTAGTCAAGTTTCTTGATGTAAAGTGATCTACCTTGGCTAGTTTGTCAATTAATACCAAGATCATGTCATGATTGTTTTGTGATAATGATAAACTATGGAAAAATTCTATATTGATCACCTTCCACTTCCATTCTAGTATGTCATGTTGATACAATAATTCAGTCAGATACATATGTTTAGATTTCACATGATGACATTCTAGAGAATGAGACATAAAATCCACTACATCTCTTTGTATTCCTTTATATAAATAGAGTGGTCTAAGTTAAGCCATGATCTTGGTTACTCTTGTATGTCATAAATATAGGTCATTGTGTAGTTCCTTTATCACTATATCCTTAGATTCTCTCTATCTGGTACATACATCCTACCATTGTATTTCAAAATACCTTCATTCTCTATTTTCAATCCCTTATACTTAGGATTATGAGCATTCATAGACAATCCTTTCTTGACCTAATCATAAAATTCATCTCTTAGTGAGAATTTTATTACTTAATCCTTAAAAATACTCTTGATAGTAGCCATGACTTCTATGTACCTCCTATAACTTAGGGCATCAACTACTCTATTTTCCTTACCTTTGATATAGTTAATATCAAAATCATAATAAAAAAAGAACTCTAACCATCATATTTGATGAGAATTTAGATTTGGTTGGGTGAAACTATACTTGAGTCCCAAGTTATCAATCTTGAGAGTGTCATCCTTCTTGATGAAGACAACTGGAGTAGCCCATGGTGACATACTTGGTTGAATCAAACCTTTCGACAACAACTCTTGAATTTGTGCTTTTAAATCCACCAATTTAGTATTTATAATTATATATAGTGCCTTAGATTATAATTATGATCCAGGTATGATGTCAATTAAGAAATCAAACTCACACTTACGTGGCAGTCCTTATAATTCTTTTAGGAACATGTCATGGAAGTTTCTCAAAAAAAGATAATCTTCAATAGATGGTTCCTTATATTCTTACATCTAATTTATCTTAATGATAAATACTTGACATCCCTTACCTTGAGTTGTTTTGATTTGAATTTCATAAATCTACCTTAGTTTCAACTCCCTTCTCTCACATTGAAGTTGTGTCTGATTTCCAAAATCATCTTGACACTCAACCTTATTCAAAAAATAATAAACCTTGGTTTCATGTTTTGTAAGCCAATTGACTCCTAGGATCACATCATATGATCCCAATGGTGATGTATAAAGATCCACTACTATAGTAAAATTAAGAAATATAATCTCTGCTTTGACTAAACACTTTTAAACTTTGACCTTTGACTCATTCCATATTATAACAACCATGCATTTTCCATTACTCTAGCCTTTTTAGATAACTTATTAAGCACTCTATGAGAAATGAAACTTTATGTAGCTCACATATCAATTAAAATAGAAACCAGATGATACAAAAAATACTTGATAGTTCTATGGGTAAATCTTGATACTCAGCCTATCAATTGTCAACAATTACATGAATCCATTACTAGAACATACCTTATTTAGAAGTTGAAATCTTTTTCTTTGATTTTTACTAAGGACATTATATATAAAAGTGTTCACCTCCACATATTAATCAACCTCCAACTGGTCCTTTATTCTCAATTTATTAGTTTCCTTTGAAACCACCCTTAAAACCATTATGAGGTCTCCTATTCCTTGAACCACTATTGAACTTATCATTCTGATTCCTAAAATAACCCATGGAATATCTACTCCTCTGCTTCTAGTTCTTCTTCTTGAAAGTTCATTTACAACTTACAAATTTAGTTTTGAACTTATCTCTGACTTGGGCAGGATATTTTAGTTTTTGTTATTTTTTAACCAGCTTATCTAAAACCTGATCCATGGTGGATAGACCATGCACATTTACTTCACCACCTATTTGGGGTTTCAATCCCATGATGAATTTCCTAATTTTGAAGATACTAAGGTACATACTTAAGAATCTTGGTGAATTTGTCTCAATATTCATTCACTGATAAATCCACTTACTTAAGATTCTATAAATTTGTAAGCTTTTGGTCTAAACACAACTATGGAAGCCCTCATGACCTAAAAAATGCCACAAAATGTTCCCAAGTAATGGTGGTTAAGTCAAGGTTCATCTTGAACTTCTTGTTTGCCCATCAAGTCATGGCTTCACCAAAAAGATGATAATCTCCCTAAACTACTTTTATGACTTTGGAATAATTTTGAATCTCTAAATACTTCTCCATTTCTACCAGCCATGCTTCAGTTCCATCTCCCAAAATATTTCCATCAAACTTGGGTGGATTTAACTTTTTCATGTCATGTTCCAACTCTTCATCTAATTGAGCTCTCACATCCCCTAACACCACCTCATACCTCTACTCTTGAAGACATTCTTGATCATCAAGATGATATTCAAGTTCCTCCTGAGTATTTTCCTCTTCATGTCCATGTACTTCTTATTTTAGGGCCATGATTCAATCCCTAGTCTATTTTATGGTTGTGAGGATTTGGTATAACTTTATAGCTTTCTTAGATACAAATTAGTTTGGATCAACATGGGGTTTGGTATTTAAAGTACCCATACCTCCTAGTTTAGTGTGCATCATTGGTATTCCTATTAATCAGGAGAATAATTTTTGATTAATAGACACATTAAGTCCTAGAGTTTGAGCCTCATCTATGATAACACAATGTAATAACCCCATGGGTTTTATTGAAATATTTTAATAATTTTTTTAAAATTAAATACACATATTCAACATATAGATTTCACCACAAGAAATCTTAGCTAGTGATATATAACTAACTACATTAATTTATTTAACCTTAAAGGTTATAGTTAATCCAATTAGCTAAGGATCACCATGAATAGATATAAAAACATGAAAAATACTAAATTACCATAATTACTGCATCAAATCATAAATGAAATAGTACAAATTTAGCCACAATCAATATAATATTATAGCCTTTGTTATACAAGTACAATGTATAAAAGATATAATTTCAAAAATATATAATAATATCTCAAATGATAAAAAATGATACAAATCTTATATGAGCAAAGTTTCCATGACTAAGGAGTCTCCATGACTCAATTATCAATATGCAATCTCAAGTATAGTACTCCATCTAGGATGGAGAACATCATATGAGCACTTTTACACACTAACCATGGACCATAGATCCCCCACATTATCTCCCAAACAAGTAGATGGTCCTCCCTTCATGGACAGGTAGACAATGATGGTGCGGGAATCTAGAGTAACAAATTAGAACCTTTGTGTTGAAGATATCTAATACATAATGTGGACCATAAAGAAATTAGTTCTAATATGATATCACACACATATGAAAACTATATCAACATATGAAATGACAATGTTTATCAAACATTACTTTGGCCAAATTTTCAATAATAAATGATCTCTAAGATCAGTCAAACTCATACACACCACTTGATTGGATTACACTTCATATTGCATTGATGGTGTTAATTAAGTTAGTGAAATCCATCCACTACTTAATTAGGGTCATGAATGTGAGATTTGGTAAAACATATAATAATAATAATAATAATAATAATAATAATAATAATAATAATAATAATAATAATAATAATAATAAAACCAATAGATTCATTCATAAATATTATTCTTTAGCACATTAAAATTTAGCCAAGTACATAAATTATCATACATTCATTTAGTCCATCAAATGATGTGTAATGAATTGATTTATCTAATTTATTACATATAATAAAAAGAACCCAAAATAGTCTTTAACATACCATCTGAGTATGATCTCACTAAAACTACTAGGGACTTATCATACCAAGTAACTCATAATGTTATTTCTCCATGAAACAATATTATATTTCAATCTTTATAAGTATAGCTTATATTACGCATATAAACAAATCTAGTCCAAACATCATAATTACTTCTATTAATTTCTTAATTATGATATTTTAATGCTTATATCCATAAAATTAAAATATAGCTCAAGCAATCAATTACACACCAATGGTAATAATGTTTTTAAGCACAATACTACTAAGTATTATATATATGTATGTGTTTGTGTGTGTGTGTGTGTGTGTGTGTGTGTGTGTGTGTGTGTGTGTTATAATTTGTTCAGATGTGTTACACATTCTAACATCATGTATTTACACCATATATATTGAATTACCTAAAACATTTTTAATATAATACAATTATTTATCATATATGGAATATTTTAAGTAGACATTCATTTTCCATGGATTAGAGTATTCCACATACTATAATGTATACATCCAGTCCATAAAATAGCCCCATAACCCCTTTTTAGAAATGAGATAATTTCCTCACATTTATACTTGTTTAAAATAAACATATAGACTTTCACAAAATATAAATGTAGCATACAACCAATTATATGATCTGTTTAATTTAACAAAAAACATTCCTATTTCAATCATTTTGAAACTTTCATAAAATCAAATGCATATAATTAATTTAAAAACATAGTCGACTAATCCCCATATGGGTCATCAATATAATCACATGAAATAGTTTGAATGTCTTTATTTAAATAATTTCTTATTCTTAAACCCATAATTGACTATATTTAAACTTTATATTATTTAAAAGACTATTTTAGAATAAATAGTCATCCCTATTTGGGTATAGTTCTTAGCACATTAAGATCATATAATAACTTACTAAATCAATAACAAAATTGGGCTTGATCTTCATATAAAACCACAACATAGTTCACATACAATCATCCCCCTACTCATATTTGGGTTCTTTAAGATGACTCACCCAAATAATTTCACAAATTCATATGAACTAATATATATTCTACATAATTTTATTACATAATTAATAGTTTAACTAGATTTTTGAAGCATGTAGGTGTTTGTATCAAAATCAACACAATAGAGTCTTAACCCCTTATTCTCATATACATGTACTTTCATAATGTAATACAACTACCCTCCAAAAAAATCTAATAAATTTACAATATAGGTTTAAATTAAAATGTATAAACACACAGTCGAATATCAAAGATATACACATAAATGTATATGTACATGATCAAGAATAGAGATATACACATGAATGTATATGGACTTGGAATCACACAAATCCCCTTTAAATCTAGTTAAACAATATATATATATATATATATATATATATATATATATATATATATATATATATATATATATATATATATATATATATATATATATATAGACCCATTTCATATAAAAAAATTCCTTATTTTACACATAAAAACCAATTGTGTATACATAGTCAAATTTTAACCACTAACTTGAGTTTCAATTCATAATTCAAATACCTAAATGAGTATATACAACTGATTGAAATAAGCCAATTCAAGCCAAAAATATATATCCATCAAAGATAGTTCTCTATTTAATGTACAAAGTTTTTTGAACTAAGAGAGTTTAAAATAAGTTTCATAAAAACTTAACAGTCCAAGTATTTAAATAACTCAACCCTCAATCCTAGGTTTTCCCTGAGTCAAAGGTGGGGTTCTATGGAGGCCAAGCCATCTACAATGCTCCACATACCACTCAAAATATCTAGATTTAAAACATAGAAAAACATTTTACCCAATACTTAGTTTGAAAAACCCTTACATTATTCACACAGGTATTGAAATACAAAACCTACTTGTGTCTGCCAAAGAAATTAATTGAATTCCTTCCTCTTTCCTTCAAGTTTTCACCTTATTTTTATTATGAAATGTTCTCCTCTATTCCATGAGTCATGTGTCTCTCTATAGTTCTCCTTCTCTTATTATTATTTTTCTTCTCATCATTAATGGCCACTTCAACTGACTATTTAAATGCATGCAAAAATTGCTCAACAAATTTCCACAATCCATCACCATGTAAACATAGTAGCATCCATATTTTCCTCAAAAGAGAAGCTTAACTAAATTTAATAGATTATTAGTAACCCTGATCATCTTGTGGCTTCTATCCATTCCATAAAAAACATTTTATATTATTTTTAAAATCTGCATGATAACAAACAATCATTGATGACTATACCTTAATAAATTTGTTTCCAATCTCTATTCCATGAAAAGCCTAACATCTTGTCGATGATCAAAGTATTCCCATGCAACAACCTTCATCCAATACTATAGAATATATATTATATCAAATGATAATAATTTTAGATATTCCTAGATTATAGGTCCATGTCACTATATTATCCCCTATCATATATACAATGATTATTAAATCATAAAAATAATGTATTCAATATTTTTAAAAACAAAACTTTGGTTAATAGTTAATATAATACAAAGGTATTTAAAAACCATGAAATTTATATCTTTTGACATATAGATTTATCATATATAATAATAAAACATTTAATTATTATTATTATCTAAACCTTATAGATAATTAACAACAATGGAATATGTCATCATATCGTAACATTGTGCATCCATACATAACAACATAGTAATGTATATAAACATAACTGAACCCACTCATTTCATCAAACAAGTGCCATATATAAGATAAACTAGTATGATCAAAAAATTAGTAAAATCACTTGAACAATCATACAATCATCATTAGCAGTCAAGATTATACCAAAAATCATAATAAAAATCACCTAAAAGATAAGTATGAAAAACATGCTATGATATATATATATATATATATATATATATATATATATATATATATATATATATATATATATATATATATAATTAATTCCAAAACATGATATTTTAAGTGGTATGTGTTAGGGTTTCTAAATTAGTTCTCTATCAACATCCAATGTCTCCATCTAACCACCCTCTTTGATCATACTCTCCCTCCATCATACTTAGAGGGAAGGATCTTTCCTTCATCCATCTCACATCAACTGAACTAAAGAGAACACCCATCACCCATCCATTATAGACATGATATGATTGAATCTATGTAGGTACACACATAGGGAACTTACAACTTTATTTCATTATTTGGATATGAACCCAAAATAAAAATGAAGGTAGTTAGCCTGAAACATCATTATATCTATAAAATAATGTTATATAAACATGATCATAATATACATAATATAAAAGTAATACTAAATCATAACAAACTAATCATGTAAATTAAGCAACACAAGCTATCCCATAATCAACATATGTCATCATGCTTAATCAAATATTAGTTAATCAACTAATCAACCATAATAATACACAAATCAAATAGGCTCTTCAATTAGAGAGAAATCAAGATGTGAAAACATTGGTATGAGAATAAAAAATGTATTCTAAACCTATTGAAGTGGTTCAAAAATACCATAAAATTTATAATTTCAAATATATATATAACACTACTTATTTTTAACTATCCTAATCATATTTTTGGTTGATGTGAAATTTCAAAATGTCCTGCTTGCTCTTGCATCATACAATTGGGGTAAGATTTTTTTTGTGAGCATAGGTCTCATAAACTTAGGTTAGATAGTACATCTATCCTTTTATTTGAATAATAAATCCAAAATGTTACCATACACCATGTGAGATACCTCAAAATATTTTAATTCAATTTCCTTTTTATTTTCCAACCAACTATTTAACCATAAACCATCCTTCTAAACCTAACTCTTATTAACCTTCTTCTTCACTTACCCATTACTTGGGAACAATATTTCCATGTCCTCCAATTATATTTTTCTCTCCATTTAAATCCTCTCATGAAATTTGACCCACATCTATCTTTTCACCTTCAGTAAGTTATATTCATTCTACTATTCCACTCTTTTGTGGGTTTACACCCACCATAGCTTGACCTTTTTAACCAAAATATAGTATGGATTTTCTCATTATTTTTTCAATATGCTATTACAATCCTAAAATAGCTATCTTCAGATGATTTCAACTCTTCTTGATTCACATTAAATTAAAAATTTATTCATATTTCTATCTTTATATCATGTGATTCTATATATTTCTTCATAACCTCCAATGTTATCTATATGATTGTCTTCATGTCATATTATTTTGCTCCACTCATTGTGGTATCAAATACTTCCAATATATTTTTCACACTAATATCTTTCTCTATTATCTCTACCTTCATGATATATTCAAATAATTTATCTGATTCTCTTGTAATGTTGCTCCTTCCAACATTTATTTATCTTTTTCATCAATTGCTACAATTTTGTGATGGTTTTCCTCCAATGAGATCTCTGTTGTAATTTCATTTTCCTTCACACATGCTTGTGTTGATAAAAACATCAACTTATCTATTGTAGTATTTTCCACTATGACACATATGACACTCTTCACATCCTTCATCCAAATGCTATTGGACTAAACTCCATCTAAAAATTGAAATGCATCATGACCTGCAAACGCATATTCTTTGTCTTCCTTCACTAGAACTTATTTTCTTATACTTATCTAGAATAAATCACTTTGGTTATTCATTAATCCACTCTCTTCCTCCTTTTTTTTCTAAAATGTAGGTACAAACAAATAATATACATCTATTGATAATTGGTCCCTATTATTAGTTTCATTCTTCATAAGAGATTCAAATAAATTTTTATCTCCTCAACATTTTCATTCTCTATGAGGTCAACTAGCTCATCCTCTCCATTTGGGAAAGCTTCTCCAAGTGCCTTCTCTCCTTTCATTGATACACCCATATTCACACACTAAAAAACATGGATTAAATTAAAAAATTGGGACTTAAGATACACTTTATTCACTTCCTCTAATTTTTCCTCTATTTCACCCTTCTTCATTTGCTCACTTACATTGGATGATTAAAAAAAATAGTTTTTATCCTTTTCTCTTTTTCTTTTTAACTCTCTAATTTTAGGCTGAGCTACTCCTATTATTCATTTTTTTTAGCATCAAATGTATGCCATGTGTTACAAGCATTATCCTATCATTCTCCTCATTCTCACCTTCATTTGTTTTTTATTCTCATTTTCTCCTCTTCTTCACACATGTAAGTTATTGTATAAAATAACCACTCAACTTGTTTACAAACTTATCCAAGTGTAAGCACTTGTACTTATTTCTTCATATATATTTTTCATTTATTTTCCTTATAAAAGTCATAATTTTGCTTCCCTTCTACTATTTCAATTATTTTATTCATCTTCAGTCTTATCCCCTTTTGTGAGGGCACTCTCCCTTCATTCATACCTAGATTGAGTTCTTTAAGGTTTAGTTTCCAATGATGTATCTCTTTTAATTTCATAGTCTCCTCTATACCTTCAAGGAGATATACTATTGTTTCACTATTTCTAATGTCAATTTATTTATATTTATTCTCTTTATCGAGGATGTCTTCTCCTTTATATTCAACTACAAAAGATACTAATAATGTATCTTCAATACCTTCTTTATTTTCAGTTATATGATCTTCTTGGACCACTCTTTCAACTACTAACCCTTGTATTTTATTTATTATAAATAGATCCACCACTACAATCATGTTTTTGGCACTATGTGCATATTCTTATAACTCTCTTCCACTCATCTACATTTTTGATATAAAACATAATTTGATTATTATTTATTTTCCCACTTTAATGTGGTTTTCTTCCACATTGTCAACTCTTTATGAAACTTCCAAAAAATGGTTAAATTTTTTATCTTCACTTACTCCATACTCACTCAAGAGGATTCTTACTTTTGGATTTATAACTAGTTGCTCACAATATTCTATGCCACAGTAGTCATCAAGGCTTTCTCCTTCTTTTAGGTAACAAAAATTTACCCCTTTTTTACATTCATCTGAATCATCCTTATGTATTAGGGATTCATCATTATCTTTAAATTATTATTATTTATATTCTACTATAATTGTTGTAGTTTTTTATTCAAGGATGCTATTAGTGGTTTATACTCTTTGTATATCATTTTTAAGGTTCTAAATATTTGATCTGGGTACTTACAATTTCCCCTTTCTCTCTAACTTGTATTTAGTTTCTATTATTTATTTCATGGATGTCATTGTGCTCTTTATCTCTGTAGACACCTAAAACTAGCCACTAATAACTTCCAACCAAGATTTTGACTAATTTCTATCAAAGCATCACAATTTAGATTAAAAACACTAAAATAAATTAAAATATTTGAAACTATCATAGTTAAGTGTCGATTTTGGCCAGAGTATCATTAAATAAGGCAATATAATTTATGAAGTAGCTAACTTTGATAAGATCATTTCAAGTCAAAATGACATTTTTCTGCACCTAGGTGCTATGGATTGCTCTTTTATACCAAATTTCTTACATGAGACATGTGCCTTTGTTATTTTTTGTTGATAACATCCTAAATTGGATAATGGATCTAATTCATCTAACATCAACTTCTAATTCTAATCTATTCAAATTTTGAGCTAATAATACCACATTTTGACCAATTTGATTAATTCATGCATCAATTACCAAGGTTTGCATCAAAATTTACTAAAAATGTTTAAATCTAATTAATTTTAATCATTATCCTAATTAATAATTTCATGGAACTTGTTGAATTTTTATTTTTGGAAATTAATACTAAGTAATTGCATCATCAAATGACATCATTTCTTGTAAATACATCCCTAGGCCATAAATGCATAAAATATCTCATCAAGCCCTCCCATGCCTAATTAATACCTTTCATGCCTCTTTAATGCATCTCTATCCCTAATATTTATTAATGAATTTATTTATTTTTTCCTAAAAAATTGAGTGGATTCTTAGCCATACATGTTCATCTTGAGTTAGATTGTTTAGGCTCATTCTAGTCATTTTGAAAAATCTATAAATAAGAGGCCTTACCTATTGAATTTTAGGGTCTTTCAGGCCAAATTTACCATGAACAAATAGATTCAAACCACATCTTGATGTAGTGTTATTATGCCCAAATATTGAGCCAAAGCCATCACAAGCCAATGGTGCCAACAAGAGATGAAGGTGACCATACTCCTTGATTCACTAGAGGATAATTGCATTGATCCTAATACCCTTAATTCCCTTTCCCACATACCACCTCCTGAGATATCTAATTATTATACCATCTCATCCAATGGACATAGAGATTATTTAACCTATGATACCTTTTATATTTTAAACCTTTCATAGAACCTAAAGTCCTTTGGAAGACCTAAATCCAAGTCACTCCATCCATAATGGCAACAAAAAGACAAAGGTAAAGGACCTGTCACATTTTTACCAACATCTATCCTAGAATAGGACCCTCTTGAGGGAGATGAATCATGGTTATACAAAAATAATCAAGCTTATTGTTACAAGAATGCCAAGTATCATATTCCCAATAGGATCATGAAGAATCATGACTATGAAGGAAGAGGCCTCAGACTAAATCAATAAGAAGAACTCAAACCAATTTTCATGACCAAATAAAAAGGACCCTATGCAATTGGATTTAAACCACCTAGGGGTGACGCCATATACCTTACACATGTTCCATCACCATTGAATAGTCATGAGTATTTTGACAGTGAAGTAGAGTCTGATCATAACCTTTTTAATGACTTAGCCATGACCAATCTATTCGGAACTCATTCCATTTGTATTTTTGACCAATAATTCATCAAAACACACTACCATTGTATTATCCCCACTTGATAGACAAGGACAAACAAAATTCCAATGTGTTGATTGATTATTTATAAAATGATGAGGCTTTTTGTGATTTTCTTGGCCTTAGAGACAATATTTCATTAAGGAACCATAATTAGGGTTCTAAATGAAGTTAGATCCTAAAGCCTATTTTTGAGAGTGGGTGAATACCCTTAGTAAAAATAAAATAATTAAAAAATTGAGGTCCCAAAGTGAAAACCTCTTTGAGGCACTTTTTGACCACATAAAAAGTAAAGAAAAAGGCCAATCTAGTGGTGAAAACCTATTTTAGGCACCATTAGATGGGGATGTTCAACATTATTCAAATATATCTCAGGAGACCACCAAAAATGAGCTTGTCCATGAGTCTAATTTTAGTTTTAAATAACAACAAGCTTTTTATGGAATCCTTCAAGATTGTAGACACTATACAATTACAAATGATAGTTCTAGATATTGAAACACCTTAGGACCTTTCTTGACCCTATTGAACCCTGAGTCTAATTGACCACATAGTTAACTAAATTCACTAAATTAAAACTAAAATTTAACCCACCCTTTTTAAGCCCTTTTTGACCCCTTTTTCCCTCAAACACATGACCAATGATGGTTAGCCTAACTGTCAATGGTTAGCCTAACCATCAATGGTCAGGTCCTCATCTTCTTAACACATCAACAAACTATGTGTGAGATAATGAAGCATAATTTTATGTATTTTACTTCTGTGTTGATAACAAACTTCTAAGCATCATGATTATCAACCTCACCCTATAAGGAACCTTCCATCCTCCATCTCTCTTTACTTATAAAAGGAGGGGAGTGGGAGGTGAAATATATCCATGTTCAATCTATCAAATCTTCTTATACATAGGTATTCAAGTCTTCCAGCATCTAATCTTCCTTCATCAACTCAACATCATCAAAAGAGACCTGAACCTCTACCAAATTTGATTTTGAGGCCAAAAAATTGGTTCAACCTTCCACTATCAAACATATAGCAAGCCACGAGTATATTCTACTTGTTCTTTGTTATTTTGGATTTCTAATCTCTCTAACCTAATCAGACCTATCTACACCTTATTTCCTCTCTACTAAATCCTTAAAAAACCATTATTAGACCCTCTACCTATTTTATAACTCTTTTTTTAACATCTTTAGAAACCCACATGAAACCACCGATGGTTAGCATAACCATCAATGGTCACCCCCAATCACTGATAGTTACCCAACCACTGATAGTTACCCAAACATCAATGGTCATCCCATCCACCGATGGTTCACCTAAATATCATGGTCACTATGACATAAAATAATAAGTTATTTTTATCCCCTTGACACCAACCAAACCTAAATTTATATGTTCCTACCTATTTGCAAACCCTTTTATGATTTTTTGAACCTAACTTCACTCCTTTTAGCATGAGTATTGACCTACTTTTTCTATATCTAGTCATTTTCATTAACAAGAATTCTACTTTCTTCTTGTATTACATTTCATTTACTTTATGAAAGTACCTTAATTTATCATTTTCAACTTGATTGTTATCAATAGTAGATTGACAACCTCCTAGCAAGTGTATGCTTCTTAGATCTAGCTTATGTTAGGTAATCCACTTAACTATCTTGATAACAATCCCTTTTGTTAGTAATTTTTTTAATTTTTAGGTTATTCATTCCTAGCCAAAGAGGAGTTATCCATCTTCAATTAGATTACATGCACATCACCAACTAGGTATCTATACCACACCCTTATTATTAGTTTCTTATCTTCTTCCAAAATTAAGAAATGAGCAAAAATTAAGAGAAACATTTTGGCATGTTCAATGGGACCCTAGAATCATCTAGGTTCCCCTTGTTTCTTCCTTTATTCTATGCTTATCAAATAAAATATGAAATTTCTTTTGGCATAAAATAAGCCCATTACATTACATTGATTGCTTGCTTATTTTAGTTAATATAATAACTTAAAGTCAAAGTAATTAATCATAGTTTCACTCTTATTATCACACACTTATCCAAACCACATATTAAATCAACACATCAAAACAAAATTGAGACAAGGCTCAACTAGGATTTCATCACCTAGTGCTAAACCTTACCCTTTCTTGTCAATCCTACTTGGAGGTCATTACCAAGGGGAAAACCAACTCAACTCTCTAGCTGACTATAAAATCTAAAATTCAATATATTTTGTCTAAGTACCCAACACCATTATCATTTTGATGTGTTAAGTGAGGGGTTAGGCCCAAACACCAAGCCATGTACTAAAGATCAATACATATTTCTCTCTTGTGCACCTAAATAGAATGTGAAACCAACCTTATATTTCCTCTTTAGTACCTAATTTACAAGCCAAAATTCTTCTTCAAAATTTTTAAGGCATAAGCCAAAATTTATCTAAAAAGAATCCTAAGTTTTAAACACACTTTTAGTGTATGTTTTGATTTCCTTTATTTTTTTACTTTTGCTTACTTTTTATTTGAGGTGTGAGTTTCATCATTTCCCTCCTATTTTTCTCACATGGTCTTTAGTAGACAATAATTGAGAAATCAATCCAACCAAGGACCACCTTCCCCTTCCTCTTCCTCCTCTATGGAGTATACTTCATATGTTGAGGGATCTCCTCCTCATTCTCTTCCTCTTATCATGCCTTGGATAGTTGTTGAGGGTGATTCAAATTTTACCACATTCCTTGATAATAACCCTGCAACTCTCCAACATTATCTCAACACCATAGCTTAATGTCCCCTACTTCTTGAATTCTTCCCATGGATCCACCATTTGGTATTCCTCCCCCTCTTATGGTTGGTGTTACTTCTACCCAACCTTTGATCACCTAAGCCTCTTCTTATACTAATATCCCATCCACTACAACCACTAAAACCCAATACAAAATTTCAACCTATAACCAAACTCCTCCTACACCAACCAACACATTTAATATAGGGTAAACCTTACCTCTTTTTACCTATATCCCACCTACCATGGGGATATCCTATACCCCCATTTGCACCATACCCCTTATCACTGCCAATCCACCAATTTCAACCCCACTCCAAAATTTAGTACTTTCTATACCTCCTACCCTTCCACCCATTAGCACAAGGGTCACCAGCCAACCTCAACCTACCACTTCAACTATACCTCCAGACTAAACTTTGTTAATCCCTCAACAAACACCCATGACCTCCTACCAAAATGTTCCTAATCTATAAGGATACACACCACCTTCTACCTAACCTTTTGTGCCCACATACTAATATGGGGCAACATCCCAACCTTCCATGACCACATACCAATATGTGACACCTTACGAACCTTCCACCTCTTATCCATACATTACAACCACCCAACCTCAACCAAACATACTACCCAACTATGGAGCTCCCCAACCTCAAGCATATTTAGTTTAGATGTTAATGGATAAAATCTCTAATCTTGAATCATCTATTTATGGGGCTCATAACCTTCTATGTTATGATCAAATTTGAAATGAACCCATTCATCCATCCTTTCCAATATGACCTTATCCTACTTAATGGGAACTACCTAAGTTTTCCAAGTTCCAAAGTAAGGAGGACCCCAAACAAAATTTGAGAACATTCTGCCATTCTTATTATTTAATCACATATGATGATTTTATTCTTGTTCATAACTTCACCATGTCCCTATCTGGACTAGCCTTACATTGGTATAATGCTTTTACTAAGCACTCTATCTTCTCCTTTTCTCAACTAACCCAAATATTGTTGGATCATTTTTTAGTTAATATATCTAAAAAGGTTTCCATTACTGACCTTTACTCCATTAGGCAATTTGATGTTGAATCAATTGTTGAATTTGTAGCTAGATGGAAAGGCCTCATTAACCAAATTTCTTTCTCATTACCCCAACTTGAATTGATTAAACACTTTTCTTAAGGTTGTGCTAAACATATTTCTCTAACTCTTTAGATTTAGACTTTTAGAACCTTTGATGAGGCATTTACCATGGTACATAAAATTGAAATTAGAGCCATTGATGAAGGGAAATTGAAATTGAGAAACAAGAATTCTATCTTTAACTCCAATGACCCTTCTTTAACTAAAACCACTAACCCATATAAACATCCCAACACTAAGAGAAAAATAACTACAAACACGGTTGTTTTGAAATCCACTCCATCTCTAAATATCAACCAACCTAATCAAACCATTTCTTATAATGCATCCACTCCATCTCCAATTATCAACCAACCTAATCAAACCAGTTCTTCTAATGAATCAAACCAACAAACTCAAAACCAAAACTGAACCACTCCAAGATAATATACTCCCATAGGGGATTCACATGCTTCAATTTTGGATAATCTACTTAAATCTAACCTCATTCAACTTCTTCCTATCAACCCACCCTAACAATTTGATGCTTCTCACTCCACACCTATTTTGTACAATGAAAATTATCTATGTGACTTCCATCATGTTATAAGACATGATGTTATTAGGTATAATACCTTTAAAACTATTGTCCAAAACATGTTTGACAAGGGTGAACTAGCATTAGATAATCCCAATACACCTCCTAACTATTCATTATACATCTTTCATAAAATTTTCCCTAATAATACACCTTCTACCAACCATGACAATAGCCAACTAGAATCATCTCATGCTCATGAGGTGCACATGGTCAATGTTGTTACCATTGAACCTATTATTTAGGAAACTATTACCTTAACTACCTCTTATTGCACCCCACTTATTGAAGTGGTGTAATATTCTTCTATTCCTTTAGACAACTAAACAAAGGGAGAAACCCCTTCTCTTTCAATCAATGAGACCATTGACTTACCCACCTCTCCTTTGATAAAACTACTAGAGGAGGCCACCATTATTCCAACCATTGTCTTAACTACTTCTTCCTCCTATCCACTTATAGAAGTAGTAGAATCACTACTCTTCCCTTTAGACATCCAAAGAAAGGAAGTAACTACACCTTCTCTACCTATCATAGAACTAACCACTCTTTCTTTGGAAATCACTCCAAAGGAAGAGATCATCTCCTCTATTTTTTCCTTAGAAACACCATCTCCCTCAACCATCAAACCTTCCACCCAAGATAAAGGTGAAGAAACTATTCCCTCACCTTAACCTATGGGTATAATATTGGAACCAATGACCAAGGAATCAAACCCATCTATAAAACTTTTTATAGATTGGTCCAAAATCTAGAGTTTACCTCTCAACCCAATATAAATAGGGTCATATTTTGGCACCATCTTGGATACCTTACCAAAATAAATAAGAACCTTTAACCTCACTTGCATATACCCTCAAATGTATCATTATGTCAACCCCAACTTTAGATACTTTTCCCTCCAAAACCATAGGGGAACCATCCAACCCACCTAAATCTAAAAATGCTAAATCACCCTACACCTCTTTGACCAAACCCATCAAGAATATATGAATACTTACAACCCCTATCTTGGATCATCCATATTTGAATCTAGACTTAACCCCATCAAGTTGACTAAAGAAAATTTTGATTAAACTAATCAAAAAAGTGGAACCACCCAAAACATCTAAAACTAGACCCATACCACCCCCTTCTCTTTTACCTTCAATTTTAGGACCTCATCCATATACTATCCCCATTACCTATTCCTTGTCTATTAAGCCTTCTCCTTTTAATCTTCCTACACCTACTTCTACCAAAACAATAAAATGCCCATCATTCTTAACTAACCTATCTAGCTCTACCTTTCCACCTATCACCAAAAATTCACCCTCCACCTCTAAATCTTCTACCTCTAAACCTATCAAACAATCCCAACTAAAACCACCTACCAAAACCATCCCACCACCTCCAACTTCCATGGTAAATCTTACTCCCAAAAAATTTCCCACTCCTAAAACCAAAAACCCAACACCCTCAACACCTTTGGTCAAATCTTATTTGACCATTCTACAAAGGTTATTGCAAACCTCTTCATTAAACTTATCACCCATCATACCTTTTAACCCTGCACATCTTAAACTAACATGGTTAAATGACAATTTTATTTGCCTATACCATAGGACACTAGGACATGATACAAAGAACTGCAAAGCTCTCCAAACACTAGTCCATAGCTTATGAGATGAGGATGATTTGTTATTAGATGAACCTCCCTTAAACCTCTTGCCTACCCAAATACAAATGAAACCTACCCAAAATTTACCTACTCCCCCACTCACACCTAAAAGTGAGGAAGAATCAAAGCAGCAATCTAAACCAACACTTCCTCTTATCCACACCATTCATATGGTTACCCAATCTAGGGCCCAATAGAAAGATAAGGGAAAAATAAAAGTGTCTATACCATGGACATAAAATTTAACCCCTCAACCTTATAACCAAACCCAAACACCTTCACCATTACCAAAACCCAAAATATCCATTTTGGGTGCATCCCCTTCCAACCCTTCTGAATCCATTCAGTATGTAGTGCTAAAACAACTTCACTAGAGTCTAGTGAAAATGAGCTTATACAAATTAATAAAAAACTCACCACCTCACCACCTCACCATCAAATATTGGTAGATATTATGCAATCCATAGAGGTTCAAAATTAAGATCCTCAACCCCTTGTAACCTTTTTTGGATCCCTTCAACTTTCTACCTTAGTCACCTTTAAGGATTCATAAATACCTTTTATACATCTTGAGGATCCTAATCGTCCCCTCTTTATCATGGCATATATTAACCAAACCCCTATCAAAAGGGTGATGATTGATGGAGGTGATAGTATCAAAAATATCTCCTCCCATGCCTATGCCAACTTGACTTGCCAAAGAACATCATGTGTAAAATTGTAGCATTTCTTTGCACTTTCAATGATACTATGTCTACTACCTTAGAAATAGTTGTTATTCATATTAATTTGGGACCTTACACCATTATAAAACTATTTTATATTGTATAGGGAAATTTATAATATAAATTTCTACTTGGATGCCCTTAGATCCATGTTTTGAGTTATGTACCTTCCACTTCACATCACTTCATCAAATTTGAGCATGAAGGTCACATCATCACCATACTAGCTGACCCTAGTCCCTTTAAATCTTGAAATATGATGTACATGCCTAATGATGTTCTTTTTCCTTGTCCATCCACCTCACCACTAACTACTAATAATCCTACCCCTAAAATTTATGAAGCTTAAACAAGTTCATCCATCCATTCTTCATAGATCCCCATAGAGGACCCCTTAGAACCCACATTCCAATGTCTCTTACTAGGAGAATATCATCTTCTAGCATTGGATGTTTTCCCTACTCAAGAGTATGGGAACCTCACCCATGATCCTAGTTATGACCCTAAAATTAGAACCATTATCCCTTTCAAGCCACCCAATCCTTGAAAAAACTTCATCTATGGGGGACTCATCATCCACTTCTTGCCTCATCTACCACCCCTCATATCTGACCATTCACCTCTTACTTCTCTTATCTAAAAAAACTAGCCTTTGCCAAAGTGTACCTTTATAAGTGTGCTTATAAGGGGTTTGGCCTTGGCCTTTATGAATAAGGACCTCAAGAGTTACCCATAATCAAAACCCAAAAATTTAATGAGTTATTTGGCCTTGGGTTCATACCACTAGAAGAACCCACTTCACCTAAACCCATTGCCACCATCGACGATGATGTTTCATCTTCACCAACCCCATCTCCCTCAAAGTCTAAATATTTAAATATGGTCCCATTTAAATTTTTTTTAATCAATATAATTATTTTTGGTCCCTTGACCTATCAAAAGGATGATTGAATTAAAACCCTTCCTCTCATCCATCTTGAAATGGTAGAAAATGATTCTCTTACCATTAACACCATCCAACATCAGGATGATAATTCTATTCTCACCTACCTTGGTATAGGGATTATTTTATCCATAAATATCTTCCTAATAAAAACCAAATCATGTTGAATGAATCAACCATTGATTTCAACTTGGGTACTTAGGATAACCCCTACATTATCAAAATTAGGAAATCCTTGAATCCCATAGAATAACATGATTACCCTTCCTTCATTTGTGACCAAATCATAAAATTTTCTTGGTATTATCAGGGCATGATTAGGATTGACCCTTCTATTTCTCTCCATAACATTGTCACCCATCCTAACGCTAAGCGTATTTGATAAAAGCTTCATAAGATGTACCCTTGTATCACCCTTCTAATCAAAGAGGAACTTCAATGCCTCTTATCTGTCGGCTTTATCCAACCCATTGATTATCCACAATGATGTTTCTAAAATCATTCCTATAACCAAACCTAAAAGGGGACTTCACCTTTGTATTAACTTTGATGACCTCAATCTTTCTTGTCTAAAGGATGACTTCCCTTTGCCTAGCATTGACAAACTTGCTGATCTTATAATTGGCCATGAGATGTTATCTCTCATGGATATTTTATTAAGATATAATCATATCTTGATTACTCCCAAAGATCAATATAAAACCTTTTTCATCACCCCATGGGTAAATTTCTACTACAGAGTCATGCCCTTCAGTTTGAAGAATGTTGACACAGCCTAAAAATGTGCCATGATCTATATCTTCCATGACCTAATAAATAAAATCATAGGGGACTATGTGGATGATCTCCTTGGGAAATACAAACATCACAAGGATAATTAATCTATTCTCACCATCATCTTCAAATGCCTTATCTATTTCCATGTCAAACTCAACCCCAAAAAATGTATTTTTGGGGTCCTATTTGGAAATCTTCTTGGCTTAATTATCTCCCTTCAAGGAATCAAAGTAGACCCTACCAAATTTAGATTAATTTTGGAAATTCCACCTCCAAACAATCTTAAGAAACTCTAAATATTGTAGGGAAAGCTCTAATAGATTCATCAGTTCATCTCTCAATTATCAAATATATGTCAACCTTTTCACCATCTTCTTAATAAAGACACATATTTTAAGTAAAATAAATACTACCAACAAGCCTTTGATTCACTAAAATAATACCTTCTTTCTCCACCCATTTTAACCCCCTAAAGAGGATCAACCCTTCTACCTTTACATCTCTACCTCTGATCATTCCATAGGGGCAATGCTCACTCACCATGATAAACAAAATAAAGATAAATTTGTCTACTATATAAGTTAAACACTTATAGAGTATGAGACTTAATATTCCCATCACAATAAACTTTGACTCATCCTTATCTTTGTGGCTTCTAATCTTCATCACTACCTTATTAATCACAAAACCTACATTATCACTAACACTAACCCACTCAAATACATGTACTCTAAAGCATACCAAAATTAGCATATGGCTAAATGGCTCATGATTTTAGCTGAGTTTGACCTTGTGTTCCTTTATTATAAGTTAGTTAAAGGGAAAGTGATTGATGATCAATTTATTGAATCTCCTCTACTAGATAACCAACCACTTACTCTTGCATTTCCTGATGAGTCCATCATGACTCTTTCTCAAGAGGACCTCACCTACCAAATGACCATGTTCTTCGATGGCTCCAAATGCCAACATGGTGGAGGTGTCAGAGTTATTCTCATTTCCCTCAATGATTAACCTCATCCCCTTTCCTTCAAACTTGAATTTGAGTGCACCAATAATGTGGTTGAGTATGAAGCCCTAGTTATAGGTCTTCAAAATGCTCTAGCCTTGGGAGTCAAAATGATCAATGTCTTTGGAGATTCTCAAATTGTGGTAAAACAAGTCAATGGAACTTACCAATGTAATATTGATGTCTTAATAAATTATAAAGAACTCATAGATGTACTCTTAATATCATTCTATCATTAACTTATCTCGTTAGTTCCATGATCTACAAACAAGTTCACAAATACAATGGCTCCCTTGATTCTCAAATTATTTCTTAACCTTCTAACTCTAAACTCTTTGTTAACATCCACAATTTTATCACCCCTTCTTATATCCAATCTGACATTCCTACCATTTGTAATGTAGACACCTCTTCATCATACATTTGGTACAAACAAACTTTTGATTACCTTAACCTTAGAATCATTCCTCGCAACCTCTCTAAAAATTCCCAAAAAGCCTTTGTTTAGAGTACCTCTCATTACACCATAATAGGGAGAATCCTTTATAAGAATGAATTTGACAACATCCTTCTTTGTTTTCTTTATAGTCATGAAACTTCTCATGGTATCAAGGAAATGCATGATAAAATATATGGGGTACACTTTAGTGGTCTAGCTATTTATAAAATCATCCTTTGCCCAATCTACTATTAGCCCGACCTTAATTAAGACTATTTTAATTATGTAAAAAAGTGTGTTAAGTGTCAACAACACACTAATTTACACCATGCACCTTCCCATAGACTCTAAGTATCTAAAAAATTTTGGCCATTCTCACATGGAGCCTTGATCCTATTGAATAAATCAATCCTCATTCATCAAAACATCACCAATCTATCATTACCACTACCAAGTATTTCACTAGGTGGGTGGAAGCCATTCCTTTCATCTCTACCAAAGCCAAAAATATTGTTGATTTCATCAACCATCACATCATCTATCATTTTAGTGTTCCTCATAAGATCATCACCGATAATGGTAAATATTTTAAGAACAAGAAATTTTAACATCTCTACGATGTATTTGGCATTAAGTTAAGATTTTCCTTGCCTTAGCTTCCATAATAAAATGGATAGGTGGAAGCCTATAAAAAAATCCTTAACAAAATGCTAACCAAATTAGTCAGTGCTTTAGGTCAGGATTAGCACTTTCACATCCCTTTCGCTTTATGGGCCTATCGTACTAGCATTCAAACCTTTATGGGTACTACCCCTTTCTCTCTAGTCTTCAAAGTAGAGGTAGGCTTGCCTCTAAAATTCTAGATTCCTTATCTATGCATATATTTACAAGAAATCATTTTCAAAAGTGACTATCATCAAGAACATATAGCATGACTTGAACTACTTGATGAAAATCATCTCACATTGTTTAACCAATTTCATGTCTACCTCGAGTGAATCAATAATGCCTACAAAAAACACCTAAAAGAATAAGAATTCAAAATTAGAGACCTCATCTTAAAGGAAAACCAACATGTAACCAATATGGAGAAAAGCAAAAGAGGTAAATTTTCTTTAATTGGCTTGGATCCTATATCATAAATCATAAGTATGGATTAAGAGCTTATAATTTATCCTCTCTCAAAGGCAAACTAGAACCTGATCCTCTCAATGCTTTGCATCTGTGTCTTCTCTTTTTTTAAAGATGGCTCAAACTCACCCTATTGTCTAACTTAAGCTCATCCTTTGATTTATGAGATTTTCACCTTTACCTATCTATCACTCTTCCTTTGAGGATAACTGATTACAACATATAACCATGTGATTAACTATCATAGTTATAGTCTAATCCTAAATATGGGTACCATGACTCTACCCCTATCATGGTTTTCATTGATATTTTTTTACCTCTAATCAAATGGAATCCCATGATCATTTATCTCTCAAACATCCTTTCTCCCTATCACTAACCTTCTTGTGATAAAAGTCTTGTCCTTATAAAGGTAAATCTCTAAGCCTAATTAGACTTGTCCATGTCTAAAACATTAAAATCCAAAATAAATATCATTTGGGTCACATATTTCTAGCATTTTAGTCTACTCCCTTGAAGGAAAACTACCCCATAATCCTCTAAATTTATTAAAAGATAGACTTCTCACTTGAAGGACAACTACCAAAATTAACAAATCCAAATTTAGACCACTCCCTTAAAGGATGGCTAAGTCAAATTTTTCAAAAGAAATCATTTGAAGCTTCTTGCATTGATCAACTTCACAAACTATCTAAAAAAAGTAATAAATGAAAGACCCTATGTCAAAATTAGGTATCCTAAGAAAGCTACAATCATATTTCATATCTAGCACTAGTAGACTTCCCACATCGGTTAATCTTCACCTATAATTAAGACATGGACTTGTCTAGTTTGGTTTTTAGGTCACCTATAGAAGGGGAAAACTAACCCACATAAGGTTACCTTACCTATCCACACATTTACCTTTCACCTACCATCTATCTTCCCTTTATACCATCTTTTAATCAAGGGATTTTGAGCCATGGCCCCAAGGCCAACCTCCTCCATGCACCTTCACTCATCCACAATCATCCCATCATGGATCTCCAAAATGATCTTAGGGACTTCATCCCTCATCTATATTTGGTCTCATCCCTACAAAATAACTATGTTAACATGCACACTTAGTTTTTCAAATTAATCTCAGTACCAACCTAAACCTACCTTTTTTAACCTATTCCAAACTAATCCATTACATCTACCATATTACCTCTAGCATTTGAAAAAAAAATCCACCATTACCTATAAAATTATCACCACTCTACCTAAAAAATATTTCAAAACATCAATCTTACTTATCAATTACCCTATCCTAACCTATCAAACAACACTTAACTCTATCTAGCAAAACATTCATAATTGAAACTTTTTCACCAAGACCATCAAATCATCACTTAACACACCACCTAACTTAAACTTACACTTGACACTTCAATTTACAAACACAACTTTCAATAAAATTTTGAACTATCTTCATTTATACCTTTTTTAATAAACCTCTCCTAAAAACACTCGACTACCGATGGTTCATCTAACTATTGATAGTCTAGTACACCTTTTTCCTTGATGTTCAATCACCAATGATCAAAATTAACATCAATGGTCAGGTTGAACACTGCTGGTCACTATGTGTGACCATCAAAAATGAAACCTTACACCTTACCTACCTCAAAACAACACCAAAAAAAAAAAAACAAGAAACTAAACTACTTGAAACTATCCTACAACCCACCCCAACTCAAAACCTCACTCAATTTTAAATTTCATCTGTTATATTTTCCAAATTCACCCATAACCTAAACTAGAGAAAAACCACCCAAACCCCATTTCCAAATAATAAAAAGTTACCCAAATTTCATTTTAACAATAGACCTAATCAACTAACTAACAATTTAAAAACATCACCTACCTCATTCTTCAATCATTATCAAGATCACAACCTATATCCTACCACTCAGCCACATCCTCATCTACCCTGCATGCCTAGTCCCAATTGATCTCCTCAAACACACTTAACCAATCTACAACTATTACCTCACCCAAATTCTTAGTCAAATAATCTCTCTGCTAAATGCCCAACTAGCAAAATCACTAGAGCACAAAATACAGAAGTCAAACTTGTCAAAATTGAAAATGATTTTTCATTTTCATTTTTTATATTCCATGGATTTTTAGGGTTTCCCCTAGACTATCAATGGTTAGGGTGATCATCGATGTTCAACCCTAACCATCAATGGTCAAGGTCCCACAATTTTTCATTTTAGGTACTTATACTTAAATGCCAAAGTATTGGAGATCACCTAATCTCTACCACAACAAAATTTGAAATTTTAGAGAATAACCTTCTTTGACAAATTATTAGACCATGTCCACCTTGATGTTGTCTATTTTTGACCTAAAATATTCACATGTTTTGTGATGACCTTGCATTAGTATTTTTTTTACCACACCAACTATTTTTTACCATGTTAACCACTTGAATTTACACCACCTCATGCATGATTAGACCATTTGTGTTTTTAAAAGGATAACTTCCTACCTCAAATACCTATGAAAACATTGATGCTATCTAGGAGACTTATAACATCACCTGATCATCTATGACTGATGCTATGGACCAATTATTATATCACTTGTACTTATAGAACCAACCTTATTTTTACCAACATTAGCAACCTTAGTCTGTGTGTGATCTTGACTATCACACTTAGTCATATTTTTTGTGCATTTTTGTGTTTCAAATTCCCAACCCTTTTATCATCACATAATGAACCACCATCAATCTCTTATCAAACCCTAACCAAATTTTGGTTTCACCTCATCAAATCCCAATTTAAGTGGGAACACCTCCTCCCAAACTCAAGGCAATCAAACCTTAGACTAAGCAATCCATTTTTATTTTATAACTTGTTAATTTAAAGCTACATAATAAAAAGGGATAAAATGTAGACATTAGAAAACTGCACATGACAATTCTAGATGTCAAAACACCTTATGACCTTTCTTGACCCTATCAAACCCTAAGTATAGTTGACCACCTAGTTAACTAAATTCACTAACTTAACCCTAAAATTTAACCCATCCTTTTTAACCCCTTCTTCCCTCAGACACTCAACTATCGATGGTCAGCCCAACCATCAATGGTTAGCCTAACCATCGATGGTTAGGTCCTCATTTTCCTAACACATCAACTATCTATGTGCAAGATAATCAGGCATAATTTAATGTATTTGCCTTATGAAGTGATAAGAAACTTCAAAACATAATGATTATAAAAATCACCCTTTAGGTAAACTTCCATCCTTCATCTCTCTTTTCTTATATAAAGAGGGGAGTGGGAGGTGAAATGTATCCATGTTCAAGCTATCAAATGTTCTTGCACATAGGTGTTCAAGTATTCCAACATCTAATCTTCCTTCAACAACTCAACATCATAAAAAGAGACCCAAACCTCTACTAAATATGATTGAGATTAAAGTACTGTTACTTTGGTGAAATTGCTTCAACCTTCCACTATCAAATATCTAACAAGTTATAGGTATATTATACTTGTTCTTTATTATTTTAGATTTGTAATCTCCCTAACCTGATCAAACCTATCTACACCTTATTTCCTCTCCACCAAATCCTTAATAGAACCATTATCTGACCCTCTACCTATTCTACAATTCTTTTTTGAACATCTTCATAAACCCATGAGAAATTTTTGATGGTTAGCACAACCACCGATGGTCACCCCCAACTGCCGAAAGTTACCCAAATATCAATGGTCACTATGGTATAAAATAACAAGTTATTTTCATCCCCCTAACCCCAACCAAACCTAAATTTCTATGTGCCTACCTATTCATAAACCCTTTTCTAATTTTCTGAACTTGACTTCACCCTTTTTAACATGAGTATTGACTCACTTTTGCTATATTTAGTCATTTTTTCTAACAAGCATTCTACTTTCTTATTTTATTAAATTTCATTTAATTTATGCAAGTACCTTACTTTATCATTTTCAACTTGATTATTATCAAGAGTTGATTGACAACCTCCTAGCAAGCATATACTTTTTGGATCAATTTTATGCTAGGCAGTCCACTTAACTATCTTGCTAACAATCCCTTTTGTTAGTATTTTTTTATTTGTAGGTTATTCTTTTCTATCCAAAGAGGATTTATCCATCTTCTTTTAGATTATGAATGTATCACCAATTAGGTATTTCTACCACACTCTTATTTCTATTTTCTTATCTTCTTCCAAAATTAATAAATGAGTAGAAATTAAGAGAAACAAGGAGTTTCCAACAGTTTTTTAAGCCAAACCTTCCATTGGGGGGACTCTGATTCATCATGCCCTAGGGGAAATTAAAGAGCCAGTTCTAAAGGGCCAACCAGTTCAAATCTTTACCTATTATCCTTAAAGATGATTTTAACCTTTTAGTGAAAGATACAATAGAGGTTAACATCAAGTCCCCAAATGACACAAAATGGATCAAGTTAAGAACTTCTCATACTGAGGACTGTGAAGTCCTTACAACCCTTTTGAGGGAATTTGTAGATATATTTACATGGGCATATTCTAACATGCTAGGTTTAGACCCCACCTTAGTTTTTCACTACTTTGTGGTCAATCATGATGTCAAACTAGTAAAATAAAAGCTATGTAAGATGCATCTTCACATTGTTATGTTAGTGAAGAAAGAGTTGGAAAAATTTTTATAAGTGAGATGTGTTTGATCGATCAACTATTTAGAGTGGATCTCTAATGTTGTGTTAGTTAGTAAAAATCCTAAAGGAATTATAATCTATACTAATCTACATGATATAAACAAAGATTTCCCTAAGGATGAATTTCCATTGCCAAACATTAACATTATTATCAACTCTACAATGGGTTATGAAATGCTTTCATTAATGGATAAATTTTCAAGGTACAACCAAATTAGGATAACACCAAAATAACAACATAAGACATCATTCACCACTCCATGGGGAACATTATATTATCAAGTTATGATGTTTGGTCTTAATAATGTAGGGGACACCTACCAAAGAGACATGACCATCATATTTCATGATATGATGCATGACATTGTTGAATACTATGTCAAAAACAATATTGGTAAATAAAAAACTAGAGCTAATCATCTAGTAATATTACATAGAATATTTTAAAAACTATGTGAGTATAAAGTTAGACTTAATCCTAATAAGTGTGTCTTTGGAGTCACAAAAAGAAAATTATTCATCTTCATTATGTCTCATCGAGGCATTGAAGTTGATCTAGCTAAAGTCCAAGCAATAATAGAGATGAAACAACTAACTAATTTGAAGTAGCTCTATAATTTATAGGTTAAGATCTAGTCTATATGATGCTTTATATAATAATTAGTTGAAAATTTCTATCATTTTACACATCTTCTAAAGAAAGGAGTCACATTTCACTAGAATGATCACTACTAGATAGCTTTTTAGTAGCTAAAGTACTATCTAGCAAATCCACCTATTTTATTGCCTCCTTTACTAGGAAAGCCATTCTTGTTATACCTATTAGCTACTAATAATGCTTTGGGGGAACTTTTGGCTCAACACAATGATAATGGAAAGGAACATTCCATGTATTATCTAAGGCATACACTAGTCACGTATGAACATAATTATACACCCATAGAAAAAACTTTCTTAGCCATGGTCTTAATAGCTCAAAATATATGACATTACATGTTAAACAATAAAACCATGGTTATTTTAAAAGTATATTCACTTAAGTATTTACTATCTAAAAAAAATTTACAAAGTTGAATGGCCAAATGGATAATGCTTCTAAGTGAGTTTGGCATTGAGTACATCAACAAAAAATCCATTAAGGGGTAGGTTCTTGTAGATCAACTTAATAAAGCACCCCTTACTAATACAGATCCATTAAAATTCCAATTTCTTGATGAATCCATAATGACCATCATTGACACACCTCTTGAAGAGAAGCACTAAAAACCATATTTTGATGGATCATTTATAACACAGATCAGGAGCAGGCCTTTTATTTATTACACCATAGGGGGATATAATCCCTAAATCATTTAGGATCAGTTTTCCTTATATAAATAACCTAGATGAATATGAAGTGCTTATTGTAGGGCCTTGCCAAATGGTATAATGGAACATATATCATCTCAAGGTTTATGGAAATTCTCAGTTAATCATTAACTAGGTTATAGACCACTTTTAGACTAAAGATGATAAGCTGATTCCATATAAAGCCTTGGTCTCCACTCTCAAGTAGAAAATTGATGACATTCATTTTGAGCATATACCAAGGGTAAGTAATAGAATGATATATGTTATGGCCACTATCAGATATATGATTTAATAAATAGACATGACTAAAGAGTATCAATTCCTTATTCATAATTTGATAGCACTAGTTCATGAACCTTCAACCATCATGATGATTTGTGATATTGTTACTCCTATCTCTATCTAGTATTTAGACCTTTAAAACTACCTCCAAGACCAAGTTGTACCACCTGACTTATCCCAAAAAAAACTAATCCTTCATCAACCAAACCACTCATTATACCTTACTTGGATCAACCCTTTACCATCATAGTTTTGATGGAACTCTGATTCATTGTTTGACTTTGGTAAAATCTACACTATCATTATGGGAAGTTCATAGAGTATGTGGAGTCCACACTATCAAGGTAGTCCTATCCAAATAGATCTTACATAGTGGTTATCATTAGCCCACGATGGATGTAGATGTAGCTGCATATGTAAATAAGTGTGACAAGTGTTAATTTCATTCTAATTTGATTCATGCCATAGCCAAGACTTTGAAACCAATGTTGACACCATGTCTATTTGTTATATATAGCCTCGACCTCATTGGTAATATCAATCCCACCTCATTCGATGGCCATAAACATATCCTTACTGCCATTGAATATTTCACTAAGTGGGTTGAAGCTATACCCATCACATAACTAGAAAGTAAATTTCTAAGTTCATTTTCAACCATATCATTTTACATCACAATATCCATTTTTACATTATATTTGATAATGGAGGATCATTCAAGAACAAGGATGTCAAGAAGCTATGTACTCAATATAAAATCACACAACACTTTTCTATAACATATTACTCCTAAGGTAATGGCCAGGCTGAAGCATCAAATAAAACCATTGTCAACATTCTCAAAAAGATTGTCAATGATGTTGATCATGATTGGCACCTTTATATATTTCATACCCTTTGGGCATACCATACCAATAATTATACACCCATAGAATCCACTCCATATTCACTTTTTTATGGTACATAATCCATCCTTCTTATTGATGTTGAGTTTCCATATTTCTACATCTCTTTTAATCATGTTTTAGATGACAATGACTATCGATTATCTCACCTACAAGAACTAGATTTACTTGATGAGAAATTCATGGATGTGGTGAATAATATCCAAGCCTATTAGAACTAACTTCAACACCACTACAATTGGCACATGAAACATAGAGAATTTGAGCTTGGTGATCTTTAACTTAAAGAAAACCAAAAAAAATACCATGAATAAAAAGAAGAACAAAGGTTAGTTCAAACCCAACTAGGTTTTTCCTTTCATTATTACATCAAACTGTGGTACAAGAGCATACAAGCTTACCACATAAGATGGACATGAACTTGATGAGTCAATGAACATTATCCACCTCAAGTGGTACTATGCTTGAGTGACTTGGTGTATTATCTATAAAGACCATTTCAAGTTGTATCTTTTTATTAATATTCTTTGTACTATACCATTATACCATCCTATCATCCTACCAACCTATCACTTTTTCCTATCACATGTCCATTTTACCATACCTTTTCATCAACCACATTCATTTATCCCTCCCTACCCAACCCTATGACCTTGGTTCTATTCTATTCATTCTAAAGCCACATTCATAAAGAGGATTCAGATTTAGTTTTAGTAATTGTTTCACACATTTTAGATAGAGGCAATATTTTGGAGCAGTAAGACAATAGTTTGGTAGTTGCTTCCTTCATTTCTTTTTTCATTCTCTCACATTGTCTTGATACTAATTATAATCACCTCTGGGAAAATTAGTATCATTGACCTATGTTGTTGAATACTAGTTATAACCACCTATGTAAAAACTAGGGAAACACTTTTTTATCATGCCTTGACATACCAACTAGCCATTTATTATGTCATATTATGCCTTTATACCAATTATGCCTATTTGAATTGATTGTTGAACTATTCAGATTCATCCACTATAATGTAGAATTATAGTGACTAAAAGTCCCATCCTAGGATTATGTAGGTAGTGATTGATACTTTTTGAGGTCAGCTCAGTCACCCTAAGCCATGCTCTTACTTTTTTGTGAGCAACCTAAGCCGTGTTCTTTCCATTTTGTGATCAACCCAAGCAACACTCTCACCATTTTGTGATCAACCTAAGACACAATCTCACCATTTTGTGAGAAACCTAAGCAATTATCTCACCATTTTATGAGCTTGGACCATTTCTGTATCTTATCATTCTTGATTGAGTTGAGATTCTTAGAAAATTCCAAAAAAATTTGTAAAATTGCTAGAAAAACCAAAAACATTGACCATTTATTTTCATAAAGGATTCTAGGAACCCTTAATAAGTCACAAAAAAATCACTTTTAATTTACTTTTTCCCATCATTTTTGGCCTTTTATCTCATGCACTTGCTATTTTACAAGTCCATTCCTATTCTTCTATCTCATCCATTATGTTTTTTCTTTATTAGCTATTATTTTCTTCCCATTTCTTGGGAGAACTAAATTTGGCCTAAAGTTTTTATTAGATATTACATCAATAGAACTATGTAGGCAATGTCCACTTTCCTAGTGCATATGGAGACAACTTGGCCACCCCCTTATTTTTCTTCTTTTCCCCCCATCTTGTTTGTTTGTTAAGTTATCACCTTTTTTCTAGGCGTAATGTTTGTCTAGTTTAAGTTGTATTATTTGTACTAATATTAAGACTAATTATTATTTGTTTCTTTGCTTATTTGTTTGTTTGTTGTTTGTGTGCCTATTTGTTTACTTTCAACACTATTTCCTTGGTTTATTCTATGTGAATTTATTGGGTGATTCCTTGTGTATTTATACTTTAATCCATTCATATTCATATGTTTACATTGTCATCATGGTTTTTATCATTGGTGTATTATTTTCCCTTAAATATTGGATTTTGGGAGTCAATCTTTATGAATTTTTTTGCCTAGTCCTCATGGTGCTCTATCATGAGGCTTATCATCAAGTGCTACAACAAAAATTAGCTTCTAGAAGTCTACTCAATAATGGTAGCATTAACATCTCCTTGACACTGACATCTAAATCATATCCCAAATAGAGTAATTAAAAAAAAGAATTTAAAAATTTGTTAGTTCAAATGAGCATCTCCCTACTAGCAGGTTATTCTAATTCATCATTATCCTTTGTGTCAATTTATCATCATCATCAGCCAATCAATCACGTTTTCCATAATCAAGGTACAATGATTATAACCACCTATGGGAAAATCATTAAACACCATCCAACCTACATTTATCAATGATTATAACCATCTTTGGGTGAATCATTGTATTCTCACAAAATTTACTTTATTTTTACCCAAACAAGGGAATGTTGTTATCTTATTTGTTTATCCTAACCAAGGCAGCTTCATCTTCTCAATGATTATAACCACCTTTGAGAAAATCATTGTGTTATCATACCATCTTGCCACTATCAGGGTGAAATTCTTATAACCACATTTTAGAAAACCATTTTACACCATCTCACTTGCATTCTTAGTGATTTTGACTAATTTTTCAAACTCATTGTGTTCTCACCCCATCATCTTCATATCTTTGGTCCCCTCATTTTGCTTCTTTCTTTCGAGGGATCATTTTTTGACCTACTTCTGCCAACCATTCCCTCGAGAGGCCATCATACAGTTCATAAATTTTCATTAAATTTGTAGGCATACAAGACCTTTTCATTATTTGAGAAGACATTACTATGCTTATATCTTGCAATGCTTTCCCAAATAGGGAAAATTATAGACACCTAAAATTGGCCACCAATAACCTCCAATCAAGATTTTGACCAATTTATATCAAAGTATCACAATTTGGATTTAAAAACACTAAAACACATTAAAATATTTGAAACTATCATAATTAAGTGCTTCTTTTGGCTAGAGTATCATTAAATGAGGTAATGGAATTTATGAAGTAGCTAACTTTGATCAGATCATTTTGAGTCAAAATGACATTTCTGCACCTGGGTGCTCTAAATTGTTATTTTCTACAAAATTTCTTACATGAGACATGTGCCTTTGTTATTTTTTTTGATAACATCCTAAATGGTATAATGGATCCAATGCATCTAACATCAACTTCCAATTCCAATCCAATCAATTTTTGAGCCAATAATACCACATTTTGACCAATTTGATTAATTTGTGAATCAATTACCAATTTTTGCATCAAAATTGACTAATCATGTTTAAATATAATTAATTTAAATCATGATCCTAATTAAGAATTCCATGAAACTTGTTGAATGTTTCTTTTTAGAAATTGATATTGAGTTTCTACATCATCAAATGACATCATTTCTTAGAAATACATCCCTAGGCCATAAATGCATAAAATATCTCATCAAGCCCTCCCATGCCTCATTAAGACCTTCCATGCCTCTTTAATGCATCTCTATCCCAAATATTTATAAATGAATTTATTTATTTTTTCCTCAAAAATTGAATGGATTCTTAGCCACACATCTTCATCTTGAGATGGATAGTTCAGGTTCATTCTAGTCATTTTGAAAAATCTATAAATAAGAGTCCTTGATTATTAAATTTTAATCTCTTTCAAGCCAAAGTTACCATGCCCAAATATCTTAAAACCACATCTTGATGTAGTGTTATTATGTCCAAATATTGAGCCAAATCCATCACAATCCAAAGGTTCCAAGAGAAGATGAAGGTGACCACAGTCCATTGATGAAGATCTCTTGAAGCACAAGTTGAGCAAGCCAAAGAAGGAGCCTTTTGGATAAATAAAGGATTTGGTAAGAAATTTGTGTTTTGTGTTCATATATCTCATTTATTTCCATTTTTAGTTGTGTTTTCAAATGTTTTATCCTCACTACACTCCCCCTAGTGACTAGGCCTAGAGATGTTATGCTAGTTAGTGTGTTTCTTTCATTTCATTTTCATTTTAAAACTAACATGATACTAACCATCCTCTATTGAGACAAACTCCTAGTCTACAATCTCTACTATCTATGTTTCTTACTCCAACCCATTCTCTTTCCTAATGACAACTTATTGTTGACATCACCTCTTTTATATCTTATTTTATTACTAATGTTTGTTCCCAACATTTTTCACTCAACATGTTCCTCAAAACATATCTTGGTTGATTTATTAGAAACTCCATTTTATGTAACTTAAAAACTTATCTTCTTCCTATTTTAATCTTTTCTTATTTACCCTCAACCCAATGTTACAATCCCATGCATTATTTTGGCTTCTTTCATGTTCTCTACCCACCTATAGAAGATGGAGAACACTTATATGCACCCTTTATCAATTGATAATTTAATGGATGATATATATGTAATTTTATACCCACATACACAATATGGATAACATACTTATGAACCCACTACCCACTATTCACTAAATAGAGAGTGTATATATAGTTCTCTACCCATTTACACAAGATAGAGATCAAATCACACACTCTTGCAACTTAGTTTTTTTAATTTATCTCTCTACCCTATATGAAATTTATTTGATGTTTAAGACACTCCAATTAACTAATACCTTATACTCAACCATTTCATAAGTTGGAAGACATCTTTACACACTCTTAACCTCTCACTTTGTTTTTGATCCACACTTTCCCTTGTGAAAATATTTAAAATAATTGAACCCCCTTTGTATACCAATTATTTTCTTAAACCAAAGAAAAAAATCTAATTTTTATACCCAAAAATCATTGGAAGATGTTTTTATTTACTTTATATCCACACTCACAAATGCAAAAAGCAACACTAATGTGCAAGGACTAAAACCTTACTCTGATACCAAATGATGTAGTTGTGGTTAGGGGTCTAATAAAGGACAAACTTAGACCAAACATCCAAAAAAATTAACACAATAAATAGACTAAATCATAGTCCTATCACATAAAATATATTCTTAAATTCAAATATAAATGTTATTTATTGACTCAAATGAGGAATTATAGCTTGTACATATACTATAGTCTATTTATAGACATTCATAATTACCAAAGTCTAAAAATGAGATGAATTAAAAATTTTCACCCTCTCAAATATATGACTCACATTACTTGAACCAATATAAATTTTATCTTTCTCTAAAATACTTCCAAAAACTACCCAATGATTTTCAAATACTAAACTAGCCTTGAATTACAAGTGTAGTGGTGTGTTTATATAGATACATGATCCAATTACTTACAATAATTTTGTATAGACATAATAATTTTAAATTTATCATTCACTAATGATTTTCATTATAGTACCTTATCAAAATTTAATCTCCCTAAGTGCACACCTTAAAAGGTGAACTAGGTAAGGGGTGGGTAGACTTTGGTGCTTCGAAAGAGATGTTATATATGTCATGATCATATAATTCATATACCTAGTTAAAATTATTTATATTTTATTTTATACCTACTTTTTTTCATCCTATCCTAAGTATTTTATTTAGATCCCTCATTTCCTACTGCATTAACCAGGTTGATGTAGTCTATTCAATACATGTTTGCTTTTTGTATTGTATTGGCCTCACTGATGTAGTTCTAAGTTGATATTCTTGACATGTATACTAATTCATCTAGGTCAACTTAGTTGAGTTATAAGTATCTCTTATGAATTGATTTCATTTGGTTGATATCATTAACTTAGTGTGAGTTTTATCATTTGACCACTATATACAATCATATTTTATTTTATATCATACACACTAATATTTCTCACTTATCTACTCTATTTGTATTTATATTTCAACCCTAATTCCATTTGGAAGATCTATAGGTATAATCTTGTCTTAAAGGAAATGTGTCCTGTGGAAGTATTAGAGATTTGATAAGAGGTCCTTAGTTGGCTTATATCCTATTATCTATCTTTTGAAGTATTCATAACCACAACAATATCTTGAAAAACACCATTGGATAAGGGGGAGATTAAGGCATGATGGGTCCCCATCAAGGTTAGTATTTATAACCTTATGATTTTTCCTTTATTTCATTTAGTAGATATATGTTATTTGTTACTTCGTAGCTAAACATATATGTGTGTGTCCTTGTCTAGACTTTCTCTATATTTATAATTAGTGTGGTTTTAGGATTGTTTATACTTTTATTTTATCCATTTTAGGTATCCTAGACCCAAATTTACCTACCATGGATCTTTACCCATTTTGATTATTCTAACCCTTCCCCTTACTTTACATTACTTTATTTGTAGAATGACTTATATTGCCTTTACACAATTTCATTATTTTTATCGTTAGAGGTATAATTAGATATTTTCCATTGTGTCATAGGACTAAAGGATTTGGAAACTTTCCTTTTTATATTATTGAGTTGGTACATATATTTCTAGGTTCATAGATCCATAATTAGTCATGACCTAAACATAACATATCATTGAGATCTTTGACTAACCTTCTCTAAGTTTATATATTTAGAGATAGTATATTTTCAGGCTAATCCTAGAATATTTCATACATTCTAGTGAACATGATGTGAATCTTACTATTACCTTTGCCTTTCTAGTAGACTACATCAACCAACTCGATATAGTTATATATCTAGTTTTCCTTCTAACAGATTATATTGGATTGCTCGACATAATTATGTGTGCAAAGTTTTCTTTAAAATAAACTACATCAACTATCATAATATAATTTTATATCTAATTTTCCTTTCCAATAGATTGCATTAGTCAGATCGATATATATTCCTACTTAATTGTAAATGACATTGTCCATCTTGATTCATCTTATGTTTACATAAACTACATTAGCCAACATAATACAGTTATATTTTATGTTTAAAACTAAATTGGCTACTGACAATACAATTCTATTTATTTCATTTTTAGCATAATATATATAATTTCAATTGATTGCCTATTTATTTCAATTAATTGAATGCTAAAAATTGGTTTCTAACATTAATTTTTAAAAATTATTTTCTATTTATTTGGATTTCCATAAAGACTTTGTTTTAGTAGTATATAAACTCTTATGATCTATCATTTTTGGCTATGTGGTGGCCTATTTTACTAGTACCATGAAGTAAGGGACATGATCCTAATACCTAAGCTCTAGACAATGTAAAATATGAACTTTAGTTTCCATGTGCCTCATGATATATTGGAAATGCCTAGGGTTTCAACTTAAGAATCTAACCATTTTTTTGATTGTGTGATGCACATGAGAATATAATATCATCTTAGGAAGTTACTCTCACCATACTCTAGAAACTAAAGTTAGTAGGATAAAACTAAAGTTAGTAGGATAAGGTATAATTAGCCTCTATAGTTAATGCTCTAAAATATTGGGATGACACTAATCAATAATTGAACAAGTATATTTGAGAGACCGTATTATCAATCAAATCCTTTTAGTATCCATCTATTCTTGTTTTTAAATAATTAGTTATATCTGATTTGTTGCTTGGATTTTTTGTTGTATTGTAGGCTATATCAACCAACTTGATACAATACTATGTTATGTATTATAACTACATCAACCAAATTGATACAATTATTTGTGTTTATAGACAACATCATCCAACCTAATATAATACCCTATATTTGATCCTTGATTACACAAACCAACCTAATATAATCAATATTACTAGAATATATCCAAATGTATCATCCACCCTATTATATTTTTATATATTACTTCACTACTGCATCTACTAGTTTGATACAATATGTTCTATCCTATTTTTACCCTATAAATTACATCACTAGCTCAATACAATATAATTTTTACCAATTCCCAAGTTGCTACATCTACCAAATCAATATAGTTTACCCTTTCCTACTTGACTACATTTGTGAGATTGATACAATCTATGTTTTCACTTGACTATAACATCCAACTTGATATAGTTAGTTTCTATTAGGTTAACTACAACATCCAACCTAGTTCATTTATCTTTTTTCTTGCATCATGCAATACATATTCACTGATTTTTAACAAGAAACCCATCAAGATAATATAGACTTGACTAATTATCACAAAACATCTATATCTCATTTCCATTACACTACTTCAAAAAATGAAGACATGAGTATTGTCATGTAGCTATTAAAACCAAGAAATATGAACTAATTTATAAACCTCTTGATCCTCTGAACTATCCTCCACACATGATTATCTTAGAGTATGAAAGTGTCTTGAATATAATCATGAAATGATCATTTAATTTAATTAACATCCTAATAATATGGGTAAGGACCCTAAAATGAGGTACCACTTTATAGTGGGACCTCATGCAAAATTTCCTCCTTCCTTCTTCATAGATTTTCTACCAGATTTGGGGCAAGCCATTAGATGAATTCCCCCTTCCTCTCTTCATATAACATGCCTAGTATTGACACTAACATGGTGGTTTTTAACTCTAGTGGGTCAAAGTGATCACACTCATACCCATGTTGATTCCATAACTAGTGCATTTCAATAAGATACACAAGCTTACTCTTCTAGCCAATAAACTCTTGATACTCATCAAATTTCATTATAAGACATGAAGTATAAGGATAATTTATAAACCACTAATTCTAATCAAATGATTCAAATGCAAAATCAACTTTTAAAAATTTAAAAATTTCCTCAACAACCTCATTAACGATTCAAAAACTCAAATAGCCACCCACCCTAGAGATATGCATGACAATATAATTCTCCAATCTCCACTTATTAACAAAGCAACTAAACATATTCAAAATGAACCATTAGTCCTAAAATTACAAACATATACATAAGTGGTATCATTCCCACTATCACTTATAATGGATCTTTCGATCCCTTTTTGCATTTGAAATCTATTTCTCTTTCACTCCCACTATCACTTCTCCAAATGTAACTAGGGTAGAAGTGTGAGTGCTATAAAAGTAGACAAGTGAAAAATAATGTGTGTAAATGATATGTAATGAAATATGATTATATATACAGTGGTTAAATTTTCAAAATTATACTAAAATTACTACTACATTGGCCAACTTAATGTTATCATATTTCTCATTAATTATTCTAAATATATTGATTATCTTGATACAATCTTTCAATTCTCAAATTTTTATTCCAATTGTATTAACCAACTCAACATAGTCTATTAGTTTTCAATATTCTTTTAAAATATATCAACCAACTTGATATAGTCTATTGAATCCTATTCTAATACATTGGCTAACTTGATTCTATCAATTACTCCTTTTAGAT
>JARHVA010004198.1:1075000-1307500 GCA_037957365.1 Torreya grandis
TGTAATAGAGTTTGCATAATGATGAATGTCCCTAATGAGACCCTCTACATGAAGATTAAAGAAGCTCCATATACATTGAACAATGTTTATTTTCTTTGACAAAGGAAAAACATAAATGGTGTATTAGAAGTTTGCCCACTCTATAGTGGAATATGAAGGAAGAAAAAATATAAATATATCTGATTAGGGTCCAAAATAAAATGTGGCATAGGTCTAGAAAGATCATGTAAAATAATTGAATGTAATTACACTAAAATGAACCTATCAGAAGTAGGTAGAGTGAAGAATGAATCACCTCGAAATAATGAATGTGTACATCAAATTCCTAATGGATATTTAACCAAGGGTGATTCATATACAAGGAAATTTTCTCCTTATATATAGTAAGAGGGCCAAAGACTCTATGTAATGATGGTAAAATGGAAGTAGAGGCTAAAACAAACTATAGAATGCCCTATACACATGAAATAGACTACCTGATGTCTGATGAGTTATAGATAAATATACATACATCTTGTAATGTTGGAAGTGGAATAGAGGTAGGTGGATTAAGAAATAAAGCCTTAATATCTATAATGGGACAAGGAGATGGTGGAGGCATGTACCTATCACTATAGTAGTCATCTATGCTAGCAGAAGAGTCATCAATCTCAAATATGTACTAGGCTCATAAATGTCATCAAGTACAAGTGAGTATGATGAAGAAGAATGGCATGGATAATTCATTAAAGGAATGTCCATGTGAAGTGGAGAGCATGGCTAAATAACCTTTGAAGCTAAATAAGAGATTGTAGATGAAGCACATAAATCTGTAGAATTAATATCCATAGGAAGAGAAAAGTCATTAATGCTCTCACAAGGTGTAATCTCATTAGAGATAGTAGAGTCCTTCAGAGTACCAATATATGATGGATATGAATGAAAATCATGAAAATGAATGAAATTATAATATATAATGGGATGTCTAAGTTTGGGTATAATATCATCTTGTATTGGTGGTTTGATAGAAAGAAGAGCACTATCCACCATAGATGTGTCATCGCATGAAATAGGAGTAGGAGGAGAAAATATAATATTATATGAAGAGACGATAGGAATATGAGGATTAGGAATCATATAAATATTAGTAGGATATATGTAAAGAGACTGAATAATGTTCCAAATGGTGGTTGGACACATGGTGAGCTACACATGGTGATGTAGATCTCATGAAACATGCAACAACAAGGTTCCATTAAATTTATCACAAGTGTTAGCCCACTTAATTTATTTTTAAATATTAGTGGGATAAATAATTTTTCCATATAGGAATGGAATATGATTATTTCCATATTTTATGAACAAGTATTCCATATAAGCATGCCAAGAAGCATATTTTTTTTTCAAAAAGAACCACTGGCATAAAATCAACTTTCCTCCATAGGTATCTCTCAAGTGAAGTCAACATGATTGAGAAAAGACACAAAATAAATGAAAAACTAAATAAAATAATTTCAATGACCCCCTAATTACAAGAAAAATGCATGCTCATGAAGAGGGAACCAAGCACAATTGAGAATGCATCCAAATGAGTAGTAAGTGTAAGAATCAAGACAATGTAGAAAATGAGAGTGCATAAGAGCAATAAAAATATAGCACCAAATAATACCCCCTCATAACTATAAATAATGACCCCCTTTAAAAGTGTAAATATAAGCATGCTCATATAGATGTCGCACATAGCTGAGAATTCATCTTGAATAATCTATGTAAGTATGAAAGAGCTGGAGGGACATTATGCTCTATTGATAATCTATACAAGAGGTAAAATTTGTGAAGAATACATATCTATAGAGGACCCAAAAATGTCACCAATGCATAGAGCATGAAAAAATATGATATTTTGAAGAAGATGACACTTTTGATTTAAATGGGAGTGATGTCATTCCTAGAATGGCTATGAATTTCAAATGAATGGTTACACTTTTCATTTGGTTAATTTTGATGGCCTCCTAGATATCATAGTGTAAAAAAGGAGTGGTTAAAATTTTTAGTATGTTTTTGCAGTGGTTGGAACTCATGGTTTATTTATTTAATGTTCAAAACCTATGATGTGTGTCAACAAGGGGGTTGGAGTATGGTGGTAGTCCTTACATGGGCATTAGGGTCTGATAGTAATGCTTGTAAGTGTATTAGTATATAGATAATGTTTATGCACTTAATAGGATTCAATGGTTATTAGGAACATTTTTTAGGATCTAATGGTGTGTTAGGAACATTTTCTAGATTTGATGTTGTGTTTTGAAAGTAGTCAAGATTTCAAGCCTATTTGAGTAGGCATCAGGATCTAGAGCCCACTTGAGTAGGTGTCAAGTTATACCATCCATACACACATAGACATTAATGTATGATAATATTTAAAAGTATATCAAAATTTAATTTTTAAACCTATTCTTTATTATTGATGTTAAAATTATGATCAAGACCATACACCATCAAAACTACTTGCAAGGGTTAGAAACTCTATCAAAATTGGAAAACTCAAAAAAATGTGTATATTTGGTATGGATCCTCTAAAAACTAATAAATACCCATTTGAGAAGATAAAAAATTTATAAAATCCCCAATTTTTTTTCCTGATTTGAGAACCTCACTATATGAATATGCTTTAAATGATTGAAAAAGCCATAAAACCCTCCAAAAATGGCCAAAAATTGTTGTCATGAATCTAGGTCATATTTATAGTAAATTTTAGGGTTTATATGCCTTCCAAATTTGATGGCACTATATATTTTGTGATTGGAGACTTAATATATATATTTTTCATGTATTTTCATGAAGTCCAACCAAACTTATGAAATAGTCAAAAATCAAGAAAACCAACAAGAATACATGTAGGAAAGATCTCACTAAGGATTTTAAAAATGACAAAACAACTATAAAATTAGAGATTTGATACCATGTCATATCACTTAAATATATTTTAACATCACATATTTCATGAAAACCATACGAGTAGGTGAGAGTAATGTAAAACAAAATTGAGTTTCATACTAAGTAAGTTGACTAACAACTGTGTAGGTAAAACTAAGAGTGGGAAATATACTACACTAATATGTTTTGCCTATATATCAACTAATATGAAGATGGTCTTAGACTCATGTAGTTATCCCCTATGTGTGGGATTTTGTGTGCATAAGGATGCAATGTGTAATAATAAAGTATAATAGTGACCTAGTTTATAACTTGGAAAATATATCTCACTAGTTGTTCTTTTAGTAATTTAGACCTATAAATGTGTTATCCCTATGAATGATATCAAAATATGGGGAATAGGGAATCTTTTTTCACTTGAATGCCTGATTGAATGCCTTTGGTAAGTTTCCTTGTGAGTTATTTGGTATGTGCTAAGTCTATGCTAGGTATTCTAGGTGAGAAATGAATGATGATTGATCATTTATTTATACCAATCCTTTTGGATAATATATCACAATAAAGAAATTATATTAACCATAGGGATACATTACATTTAAAAATTACATGACTTTTAAGGCATTGGACACTTTCATCATTGTAGGCATCTACCTAGGACACAAGTGTCCAAGTAGTTGAAAAATAAACATGTCTATAAATTGAAAAAAAAGAAGATAAACATGTTTATAGAATTCTAAGTATGATATAAGGTCTGAATCATTAGAATAACATTGGAAAAACTAAGAGATAAGGAATAGGCACAAAGAGATAATATATGTGAGCCTTTCAACAATAGGGAAGGTCTAGAACTAAGAGGAAAAACTAAGGTCTATATTTTTCCAAGTGTACAAGATTGAGGTGATATATAATTTAGAAATAAGGTTTACATTATTCCCCCCTTTAATATAGTAATTAAATTGCTAGTTTAAAGGAAAATAAATGCATACATGGGTGTGTATAACATACCTTGCCTTTGTATGATCCTAACTTGAGTGATTTACTAGTGATTAACCTAAAAAAAAGATAATGTTACAATATATAATCAATGAATATAATCTAAAACCAAAATCATTGAAATAATTGAAAGTAAAGAGAGTAAGGTTTATGAGTACACATATGTATTAATGCAACTACCTTGCCTTTTGGTAATTTTATTTGAAAAGATGTATCATTATAAATCATTTAAAATGAGATTATGACAAATATAAATCTAAAACATGCATAAATATAGAGATATTAGAGGACATATGCCCTCAACTTTAGATAAAAGGGTGAGTTACCACCCAACAGTTGTGATTAGCTCAATCGTGCAACCCGATCATACTCATAACCTGGTGAGTGTGAGTGAACCAAGTCAACTCACACTATAAATATGTGAGGTTAGATAACATAATCAATTCAAACCCATAAATTTGTAAATATTGAGTGATATAATCACCTCAACCACACCAAAAGTGAACCAACTACCATAGTAGATTGGCTCAATATAGTCTGTAATAGTTGAACCTAATGAGTTAAAATCCATAGAGGTATTTTGAAATATGAAACTAATTTAATTTTGAACTTTAGGGGATATTTTCATAACATATTCAACTTATGTATGTCTCATGTAAAAACCTAGGTATAATAATGACACCAATGTATATAATTCTCCATAATTGTGTATCTAAATCATATAACTATGAATTTTGGCCAATTTGAAAACTATATGTGTGGAGAACATGTTTACATAACATTCATCCACTATAATATAAAAATAAAAATTGGTTTATGTATGGATAACAGGCTTCTAAAACATTCCCCCATCTTATATCTAAAACTGAGAACTTGTATGAGTGTGGATAACATGTTTCCAAAACATGCACCCACCATATATCTAAAATTGATAACTATTATGAGTGTGGATAACATTTTTACAAAACATTCCCCCACTATAATATGAATTTATTAATGTGTAATCCATGCCTCTATGGCATGCCCCTGTTAATATTCCCTCTTTTTGAGGTGAGGGGAAATAACAACTAGTAGTTACTTTAACTCAAAAGGATAATATAACCTTGTAAACTATGAATATATCATGCAACAAATATAAGGATCATGTCTAGGTAGATATATCATTGAATCACATAGTATGTTATGACTTCAAGTCCTAATATACATGATATATATCATGGTAACATCTAGATAGTAACAATACAAGATAATTAAGTAATCAAGTATGCACATAAGAGCACTCAATAAAAAATATCATGGTCCATGAAGACCTTAAATAAGGGGCATGTTCAAATTCCACACAATTGAATGAATATGACCTAGTAAAATTTCCAAAATGGTAAGGAATGATAGATTCAAATGTCCATAAAACATGTAATGACATATGAAAATGTCACAATAGGAAAACATATGCATGAGGGCCACAATCAATGGATCATATTCAAATACTCAAATAAGTAATACTATGTATGACAATAATAAGCATGTAACACACTCAAAGAAGTGAAAAAAGGAAAACATGGAAAATAAACACAACATACTATCCCATGGATCATATGTGTTAGAAAAAATGTTAAGTACATAACATATCAAGTGAATTATAAAATATATAATCATGAATAAAGGCATGTATAGGTACAAAATATCAAACATGATAATGAAAAGTGATTATAAAATGATATAACCTGGGTGTATCATTGTGAAAGAAGTGGATGCCCCCAATTTCCATATAACATGAGTATATGGAAGGCCTAACATTTGAAAGTGAATAGATCATGTATTTATTATCACTTGAAATATGCACCCATGTTTTTTTAGCTCTCACACACACACTTGATGCATAACACATATACACCCATCACCTATGACTCATGTACCATAGATAAAATTAGTATATAATTTTAGCAATGGTATCATCCCATAAGGTGTGAGACTCTTGCACTCCTTGGGATGAACCTCCATAATAGGCCATATTCCTTATATTTTAGATGCACCTAGTTTGGGACCAACATGTAAATCTATAAAGAGAAAAATGAAATATATATATAGCACTAAACCTAAAATTAATAAAGGTAAAAGGGAGGGAAAAGGTAAAAGTTTTATATAATGTAAAATGGTGATGCACCAAGAATAGATTGAACACTTCCACTATCTTGACAAACACACTATAGATTGATAAGAATGAGAAAATATCACAAAGACTCCACCATGGGTACTCCATATGAATAAGTGTTTTTTATTGAGGTGTGGGAACAAAATAAAAAACTAAGAAGGATGACATTATCCACAGTCAAAGCCTACACAAACCCAAGTGTGCATAAAATGCGATCTGCAAATGAGTTCTTAGTTCTACATATAGGTGATAGGAATGGATAACAATGAAAGGGAAATTTTTTTATTCATAAACATATAAAAAACAAAAATCACACATAGGATATAATAATAATGAATGTAGGTGAACTTAATTCCCATTAAAGTGCAAGGTCCAACCAATATAAGTGTTCTTGGAGGGAAATTTTCAATAAAATGAGGTTGCCTAAAAAAATGTCGAGCATTTATAAAGCTAAAAAGCCTTTATAAAATAAATTCCCACTTGGGGGATAGATAAGATATTTTAATTTGAAGGTGGCACTCAAGGTTTAAGGTCAATAAAGAAGAATAAATCACCATGCAATAGTCATTACATACTATGCTCATAAAAAATGAGTTGATAATCTGAATCTAGAAGTTAGTAGATGAATATCCAAAAATCTTTGTGTGCATCTAGAAGTGGTAAGCATCAAGGTTGTTAGAGAAGGTGTTTGTTCATATTTTGACACCTAATAATTTATTTTGCATTTAACCATGCCAACATAACCTAGTCCATCACTCAACATCCCAACTACCATCCATACTCCACCTAACATTTTTTAGTTATTTGAATTTCCCTACTAATGTGAGAGCTATGTAGGTTCCTCATAAATTATATCATGTCATATTATGCATGTGATATAGATTTTTACCCTTCTCTTTTGGGAATCCTTATGTACTTGAATCTAGTTTGGTCTTATGTAGGTTACATATTGAGATTTTACATGGAGGGAGTCACGTGCCTATCATAAATTCTATGGTTTATCTAGTTTTTTGCTTTCTAACTTCTACACAGATTCATTCCCACTAAACACATTACTCTACACATGTTTTATTTTCTATTTTAGACAATTATTAATCTATGTAGAAGGTAGTGCGTAGCCTAGGTCACAACCTATAGATGATGGGATCTCAGGTACTAATTTTTATGCTCAGGTATGAGATATGGAACTATTTACATGGGGCATAAAACTCAACTTGGTATATAGGCATGACATGAGTATTTGGTTGGGGGCATGGATTGGTGTTGACTTCTATATTTAGTCAATCATAAGAATCATCCAAAATCAATACTAATTTTTAAAATTACTAATATGCAACATAGAGGCCTCGTGTGTAGTGTTTAGTGAGTTCTACAGAGCTAAGGTGACCTAGAGGCTTAACATTTATGGTGACATCTAGGGGCCACTTGCCTCCTAAGAGGGAATCTAATAGACTTAAAATAATCCATTAGGTATGGAGTCATTTAGAGCTCTTCATCCTATATTTTGGGTGTACTGGCCATGAAATTTGGCCTTGGAATAAGATGAGACCCCTTTTGGAAATTTGGCCTACCAAGGCCAAATATGAACCCCTAAACTAAAAAACTTTTCATGTCCTATTTATCCTTAGTCCTCAGATGATGTGCTTGATCATCATGATGTCTTTGATTTCCATAATAATGGAGTAAGTATAAATTTTTTTAATTTTCATGTCTTTTTTCAATTGGTTTCAAGTGTCATTATGATATTTTAGAAGGTTTGGAGGTCTTTGACAAGGAATTTATGTGGTCTTATGACCTAAAAGTGCCTTAATGAAGATGATGAAGAGGGAAGTTGATGACTATTCATGAGATTCTATAGCATATTTGGTATATAGAAGGTATGAAATAAACCATAATATTTGAAGGTGTGTCGAAGACATATAAAATCCTCATTCAATCCTTTAAAGAAGGCTATAAGATATTCTTCATGGTACTTATTAACAATTCTCTTTATGAAGCTGTGTATATAGCCTAAAAAAGAGGGTTTGAGTCATTAAATGAAAATTTTTGAGTCAAAATGCCCCTAAATAATTCATAATAATACCTTTAACCACCTTCATATTCATGTCATTACTTAATTCAAATGTCTTATGCTTTGGAAGTATCTCCTCATGCAAGTCTAATACATGGTTTGGGTCTTAAAGAATTACCACATGTCGACATACATAATTTTACTCTAAAAAAGAATTATTACTTATTTTAATAATCTATTTTCCTCATAATGTGTCCCTAAATTGGCGTTTTAAAGTTTAAAGTATGAAGAAAATGCAAGAGAAAGTCCATTTTCATGTGTTTTTATGCAGAGGTATGGATTTGTACAAACTTTTACCTATAAAAAAGGTCAATGGTTTGAATATGGAGTCATTACAAGAGTTATAAAAAATATTTAAGGTAAAAGGATTCCATACAAGCTCAAAACTAGTTCTCCTACACCATCGAGCTTCTTTGCAAAGAGAGAAAGCCTTCAGGTTTTTAGATGGTATGGCCATGAGAAAGAATATCAAGATCTACAATTTTGGGTAGAGAAAGGGTTCTTAGTGAGATTACATCCTTGGTAATTTGTTCTAAATTTGGTTATATCTCCTCATGAACCATCCTTAACAATATAAGGCATTTATAATGCATTCTTCATTTAGGCAAGCAACCAGTTTTTTGATTTTTCTCCTCTCCTAAGCATGGTGATAGAAAAATGGAACTTTGTGGAGTTTTTTAGGAGTATGAACCACTTTCCATGAAATTATTAAACTTATTTCCACATTTTTGAGGATACATACATATATATATATATATATATATATATATATATATATATATATATATATATATATATATATATATATATCTTTATAAGACATATTACTACCAAATCTATAGTCTATAGGCAGTTTGGAGAGCTTGTACGATTCAATGGTTGATCTATGGGTATCAAGACTCATCATGACATAGTTTATAGGTATCTTTCATCTCCATTTTTTTATTCTTCAGGTTTATCACAATTCATCAAATCCTATGACAACATATAAATCACCAATCTACCTCAACTTCTTTCACAATCTCAGTTTAGCAAATGTTAAGGAAACTTAGCATTTGTTAAGGTATTTTGATGATTCCTAGGTTTCAATTTTAGTAGTATATGCTTGTTTAAAGACCTCCAAAACGATATATTTTTTTGATGCATATGAAATAGTATCACCTAAGATCATAAATAATATATAGATGTTAGATTTAGGCTTATTTTCACTCCATCATGTTTCATCCTTTTCATAGTCTTCACACTACCATTCAACCATTATATAAGCTTGTTACTCCATCTCTATTCTCATTCTCCATGATATAATATCATCATACAACTTTTCATCCACATTAAACTCATAGATACACTATCAAAGATGATTCAATAGTGTTTTAGAAACATTATGGTCATGAAATAGTGTTGTAAATATTTAAATCCTTGCTTAAGAGGTCAAACTTCCCCTAAAACTAGGGCAAATATAGTCAAGATGCATGTGAGGTCTAATTTAAGAGATCATGAACCTACATCATTCAATATAGGAATAATAAGGGTAATTATCATAGTGAAATAATTTATAGAACATCATATTCATGTTGGTGAACATCCTCAAGGTCTTATAACATCTAATCTTGTCTCAATATATATAATATATAATGGATTATCACTCATAGTCATACATCAAACACTCAAGTTACTATCTCCAAGGAGTTTATATGTTTTGGATTTGAAGAGGGATAGTAAGCATGATTTTAATGATCATATAAATGTATAATAGGTCCATATGGTGAACCAAGAAGACATGGTATATCATCAGTCATGAATGATGAGTTACAATCAATACCCCATCTTCACCTATAGTTGAGTATTATGAGGATAGTTCAAGATATGGTTAAGGAATTTTTGGAGATCAAGATAAGTGAGAAGGACAAGATTTGTATGGAAAATAATATGGAATTAAAATATCTAATGGATACGATGAGTCCCCTCCAAAACTCATACTTCATACACCATGCTTGTACTATGCCTTAGTCTATATAGTAGGGTTTGAAAAGCCTCATAATGAATAATTTTTTAAAGTGAGAATTAAGGCCTTGGTCTTGGGTAATATTAATATTGGAATGGTTTAAAATGAGTGATTAAAAGTTTTTTGTTGATTTTTTTCTAAATTTCCTCATCACTTCATCATCCTATTATCCCATACAAGGTAAGTAAATGACTGCCTACAACCAACAAGTGCATTGGTAGTCTTGAGATCCATTTGAGTTCTTAAAGTCTAGTTGAGAAACTAAGTGTATGGTTGGTATGATTTTAATAACCTAAATAAGGTAACTCAATGTAATACAAGTTAAAATTTTGTATATGTCAAGGAAACACATTAAGAGAGGCTATAGCTAGCCTAATAGAGGTATATAGCTAAGAGAGTAAAACCCAATCTTATGCATTGAATTGGAGGTGAACCTATGATATATAAAGAATCAAGAGATGTTGAACCTAATAATCACTCTAAGAAATTTCAATTCCTTTAAATATTTTGATAGTGAGGTCTCAACCCTTCTAAAACATAGCCAACTTTTCTAAAAACACATCTACAAGTATGATACTATGTACTATGAGTAGGGTAAGAAGGTTGAGGTGTGTTAAAGGATATATGATATAGTTAAAGATTATTAATAATATAATTTAGATTCAAGGACATTTTTAATCTTACTTAACATGAAAATGTATTATTTTATCATCAAAACATAGCGAATAACCTCACAGTCATGCCTAAACATAGTCAACAAACACAATCAATGCTTAAAGGCTAGTTTTGGAGGAGATTAAAATTTTGAGGTATATATATGTGTAATTAAGAATTTAAAATTAATAAAAATATTAATTATTCATGGGTAAAATTTATTATGATATTCTAAGGGTCATACTAGTAGTGGAAACATCCACTATTTTGTCACAAATAGACCTTAGTCCGTTAGGAGTCATAAATGAGACTAAGTGAGAAATTTGAGTGTTTTAAAGAGAAACAAAGAGATTTAGATACATGAAGGGGTTTTGAGACAATAAATGGTGATTTTATTGAATTTATATTCTCTATGTAGTATATGAAAATAAAGTTTTCAAGACAAAATGCCCTTGAGGGCTAGTAATTCAGAGAGCCAAAATAGGAATGTATACTAGTAGTGGTGGAATCCATATGGGTTAAATAGTGTTTGACGACATTAAATAGATAAAAAGAGGGTGAAAATAGTAGGGAAACATATAATTATGAGAAATAAGTTAGGTTTAGCAAGGAAAATCATAAAACCTAGCCATTAGATTTTTATTGATATGGCTGCCAAGACACCCTAGGATAAGGGTATCAAGGCATATAGAGAATAAAGTGTTCTTGAGACTTTGACCAAAGAATTATTATCACTCTAAGAAGATGTTTTAGAATTTTAAAACTCCATAAAATCTTTCCTATAATGAAAATGGATTTGCATACCTATGTCTTCCATATACACATAATTTAAATAGTGATACCTACAAGAAGCCTCATGAGGTGATCAAGACATAAGGGGTTATAATAACTACATGAAGTTGGAATATGTGGGAGAATAGATATCATGATGGTTTTACAACCAAAAACTATGTATAGGACATCTAAGGCTTTGTATTAGACCAATTAGGCCTAAAAATCTATTTTAGGCCTAAAAGGACTATACCACTATGAAGACACTAAGACACAAGGAATTGAAGTGGTATTATGACCTAAAAATGGCTTAATGAAGATGGTGAAGAGGTAATTTATTGACTTATCATGAGATTCTCTAGCATATTCAGTGTATGGAAGGTATGAAACAAACTATAAGATTTGAAGGTGTGTTATGTACATATAAAATCCTCATTCAAGACTTTAAGAAGGATATAAGGTATTCTTCATGATACTTATTGATAATTCTCATTATGAATATATGTGTATATTACCTAAAAGAGATTTTTTGAGTATTTAAATGATAAATTTTTAGTCAAAAGGCCCCTAAATCATTCATAATACCTTCAACCACCTTCATATTCATGTCATTGCTTAATTTAAATGTCTTATGCTTTGGAAGTATATCCTCATGTAAGTTTAAAGCATATTTTGGGTCTTAATGATTTCCCATATGTCAAAATACCCAATTTTACACTCAAAAAGAATTATTACTTATTTTAATAAGCTCTTTAACTCTTAATATTTATAATGTTGCCCTAAATTAGTGGTTTAAAGCTTGAAGTATGAAGAAAATGCAAGAGAAAGGCCATTTTCATGTGTTTTCATGTAGAGGTACGGATTTGTATATAATTTTTCATACAACAAAGGTCAATTGTTTTAATATGGATTCATTATAGGAATTATAAAAAATATTCAAGGTAAAAGGATTCCATAAAGGCTCAAAACTGGTTCTCTTACACCATCGAGCTTCTTTGTAAAGAGAGAGAACCTTCAAGTTTTTAGATGGTATAACCATGAGAGAATATAAAGATTTAGAATTTTAGGGATAGAAAGGGTTCTTATCAAGATTACATCCTTGGTTATTTATTATTATTATTTTTATCTCTCTTTTAAGAACCATCCTTAACAAGCTAAGCAACTTATAATGCATTCTTGATTCAGGCAAGAACCTTGTTTTTTGAGTTTTTTCCTCTCGTGATCATGGTGATAGAAAAATGGAACTTTATGGAGTTTTTTGGGAGTATGAACCACATTTCCATTAAATTATTCAACTTATTTCCACACATGTGAAGCTATATATATCTTAATAAGAAATATTACTACCAAATATGTAGTTTGTAGATAGTTTGGAGAGCTTGTATAGTTCAGTGGTTGATCCATGGGTATAAAGACTCATCATGACATAGTTTTAAGGTATCTTTCATATCCATTATATTCTTTTTCAGGTTTATCACAATTCATAAAATCCTATGAAAACCTATAAATCACCAATCTATCTCAACTTCCTTCATAGTCATTTTAGTAAATGTTAAGGAAACTTAGCATTTGTTAAGGTATTTTGATGATTCCTAGGTTTCAATTTTAGTAGTATATGCTTGTTTAAAGACCTAAAAAATGATATATTATATTGATTAATATGAAATAGTCTCACCTAATATATTCAAGACTATATAGATGTTGGATTTAGGTTTCTTTTCACTCCATGTTTCATCCTTTTCATAGTATTCACACTACCATTCAACCATTATATAAGCTTGTTACTCCATCTCTATTATCATTCCCCATGATACATTATCATCATAAAAATTTTCATCCACATTAACCTCATGGATCCAATATAAAATAGGATTCAAGAGTGTTTGAGAAACATTATGGTCATGAAATAGTGTTGTAAATATGTAAAACCTTGCTTAAGTGGTCAAACTCCACCTCCACCGAGGGAAAATACAATCAAGATGCATGTGAGGAATACTTCATGAGATCATGAACCTACATCATTCAATGTAAGAGTAATAAGGCTCATTATCACATTAAAATCATTTATATAAACCTTATAGTCATGTTGGTGACAATATTCAATGTATTTAAGCATCTAATATTGTCTTAGTTTGTATAATATATAATGGATTATCACTCACAGTCATACATCAAATATTCAAACTAATATCTCCAAGGAAGTTCTATGTTTTATCTTTAAATAAGGATAGTAAGCATGATTTTAATGATCTTATAAAGGTATAGTAGGTCCATATGGTGAACCAAGAAGACATGGTATATATTAAATCATGAATGATGAGTTACAATCAACACCCCATCTTAAAATATAGCTGAGTATTATAAGGATACTTTAAGGTATGGTTGTAAAGGTCTGTTGACTATGTATATGCATGACTGTGAGGTTCTTGAAATATAGCTGAGTATTTATGTATTATAAGGATACTTTAAAACTACAAACTCCTCCAAAATTAGCCTTTAATTAATACATATCAAGATGGTTTTACAACCATAAATTATGTATAAGACATATAAACCTTCAACACTCAATATTAGACTAATTAAGCCTAAAACCATGTTTTAGGCATAGAAGGCCTATACCACCATGAAGACACTTACATGCCCTTATAATAAAAATGACATAATGATAAGTTTTAATGGAATGTTTAAAGTCCTAAATTATATGTTTCAAGAATATGGAAATGGAGGAAAGGTAAGTTTTAGTTTCAAGAACTAACTTGAACCACTTAGCCCTTAGAAGTCAATTTGAGTTGCCTAATCAAGAGTTTGTATCTTTCACCACAAGAGGACTTGGACCAAATTATTTTATCAAGAGTTAGGTACCAAAAAACAATTTAAGTACATGAATTATTGATTTGTATTGAGTATTTGAGGTTTATGAACCATCACTAAGACTATAAGCAGGTCCAAAATGCATGCATAACTCTACAAGCAAACTTTCCCATTTTGCATGGGAACCCAAAATTATTAGAAAATTTGAAGGGGTATATGGAATAAATATCCATGAAATAATTTTTGGTTTGGAAATTTGTAATTTATGAACCATTTTTAATAAGGTGGACCTCCAAAGCCCTCCCTAAACCCTAATACAAACTAGTCTTGAGATAAGTGAAAATTATTGAACCTAAACACTCATGAATCACCCTAAAAACTCTTGAATCATGAAGTAAACTAAAAGAGGGTCCTCAACATCATACCATGTTGTATATATCTATACATACTTGTCATAAAATATATTTTTTTAAGAAAAAGTGTAGATAGAGAGGTACAAGGTAGTTTAAGATGATGCTAATCATTGGAGAATGAATTATGGAACTTGTCTCACCTTCTCAAGGCATTAGATGTCCAAGGATATACCTAAAAATTCTTCTATGAGTCTCTTATAATCAGCTAGTCTACAAGAGTGAAGGACAAGGTGACCTAGTCATCTAGTTTGATAAATTTGTATAAAACATATAAACCTTCAACACTCAATATTAGACCAATTAAGCCTAAAACCATGTTTTAGGCCTAGAAGGCCTATACCACCATGAAGACACTTACATGCCATTATAATAAAAATGACATAATGATAAGGTTTAATGGAATGTTTAAAGTCCTAAATTATATGTTTCAAGAATATGAAAATGGAGGAAAGGTAAGTTTTAGTTTCAAGAACTAACTTGAACCACTCATCCCTTAGAAGTCAATTTGAGTTGCCTAATCAAGAGTTTGTATCTTTCACCACAAGAGGACTTGGACCAAATTATTTTATCAAGATTTAGGTACCAAAAAACAATTTAAGTACATGAATTATTGATATTTATTGAGTATTTGAGGTTTATGAACCATCACTAAGACTGTAAGCAGGTCCAAAATGCATGCATAACTCTACAAGCAAACTTTCCCATTTTGCATGGGAACCCAAGATTATTAGAAAAGTTGAAGGGGTATATGGAATAAATATCCATGAAATAATTTTTGGTTTGGAAATTTGTAATTTATGAACCATTTTTAATAAGGTGGACCTCCAAAGCCCTCCCTAAACCCTAATACAAACTAGTCTTGAGATAAGTGAAAATTATTGAACCTAAACACTCATGAATCACCCTAAAAAATATTGAATCATGAAGTAAACTAAAAGAGGGTCCTCACCATCATACCATGTTGTATATATCTATACATACTTATCATAAAATAGTTTTTTTTAGGAAAAAGTGTAGATAGAGAGGTACAAGGTAGTTTAAGATGATGATAATCATTGGAGAATGAATTATGGAACTTGTCTCACCTTCTCAAGGCATTAGATGTATAAGGATATACCTAAAAATTCCTCTATGAGTCTCTTCTAATAAGCTAGTCTATAAGAGTGAAGGACAAGGTGACCTAGTCACCTAGTTTGATAAATTTGTATGTGTTTCTTGCCCAATAAGTCATATGTTATGATTTGAGGCATTGATTCAGGCCTAAAACTCACTAGTTTAAAAATTTTCAATGTTTCATGTAGGTTTTCATAGCCATGAAGTACTATCAGTTAGGATACTAAGCCTAATTATCCTAGTAGATGTACTTGGTCAATTAAGTAAAGATGAAGAATGGCATAAAGACTATTGGATGAGTTAATGCATAAGAAATCCATACCACATAACTAGTCTTCAACTACCAATTTCATGTATAACTGGTCTTTAACTACAAATCACATGCATAACTAATCTTAAGTGTCAATCTATGAGTTAACTATCCTTAAATGGAAAAGTAAAGGAGTTATCTAAAAACTTAAAGTTATAGTATGCTTCAAGTAAAGGTTTAATCAATCAACTACATATTCAACTACCTCATCTCAATGCTAAGAAAATCATGGAGGAGCACCAAACATGGAGAGATGTCTTGAGGACTATTTGTAACAAGTTGTAATTGAAGTAATCTTGAGTTGATGATCATGGATGACTTAGTATTCTCTCTCTATGTCAATCTCTCTTATTCTTCTCTCCTCATCTTCTATATATCTAGGATTTTAGGCCTTGTTTAGGATCCCTCTCTCGGGCATGAGGAAAATTTACCAAGATTTATCTTTGTAACCTCTTAAGATGACAAAAATGATTATTCAATATTCTTTGGTATAGGGTTAGTGTGTTTTTATTAGTTATATTTTCACATGTGGTAGTGTTTTCTCCCTTTTCAAGTCCTAATATTACTTAGCTACTAGTATATCATCTTATACAGGTCATATATAATGTTTTAATGTTGAGTGACTAAGCTTGGAGTGGACTTATTGACTAGTTAGTTCCTTCAATCAGGGCTTCCATCATTGACCTCATTCTTTGATCACTTTGTGAAACCTTTATGTGAAACACTTTTGCATAGGAGTCCCATGGAATTATAAGATTTAATGATTTGCATTGCTTATTAGTGTTATTTGGAGTTTAAATTGAGTGGATAAATAAAAAATGTAGGTACATCACCATCACTAGAATATGTTTTCCCTTTCAGTTATCTTCCTAAATATTTTCACCCCTAAAGAAAAAATAGATTCAAGAAAAGGATTCAAAGTTGATACATAAGATGAGCTAGCCTCATAATCTAGAGTTTGGTCTAAGACACAAGTATCCCACAACTTATAGACTAATCTAATATTAGTCCATGTTTGAAGGAGATATGAATAATCTAATTCAACATGGTGAAACTTGGGTTGCTAACACCCATTCTACAAGAATAAAAAAGAAAAAACCTATGCCAAATAGTGCTTAGAGGAAAAAATATCTAAGTTAAGTAAAACACTGCATGAGAGTGCTTGAAGGAAGTAAAAAATATCCTAAAAAAAATGCACAAGATACTTAGGGAAATTAAAAAATCCAATATACTATTTTTAAAGTATAAATTATTAATGTATGTAGTGTTTGATAAGAATCCCATTTAATGGTATGGGTAACTCTTCTCCATTCAACCTTGTGAGCTAGAATGTGTTAGCTTGCTTACAACTGATTATGGTATATGGGATACTCCATATGGCATCAAAAAATTTATGCCTTCTATCCTTTTCTCTATCAACATCCAATTTGAGTACCAAATCTCCATCCTATAAACTTTTATTAGTGGCCTTTTTATCAAAGTTCATCTTTGTCTAGCCCTATTGAAACTACATAGTGTATGAAGCTTTCACTTTAGTATATTCAAGGCCCTTTAGCTTAGCCAAAATCACTATGAGAGGGTAATTTTCAAGCAGTTATAATTGATGAGAAATTTTTAATGAAAGAAACTCTAGGGATGAGGGAAATCTGGCTTCCCTTCCATATACTACCATGAAGGGTGAATTTACCGACACTCTCTTAGGTGTGATCCGATCGGCCCAAAGGGATATCTTGAGCTGTATGTGCCAGGCTTATTTATTATCCTCCCTGGTCCTTTTTATAATGTGAATCAAATTTTTATTCGTGTACTCAGCCAAATCATTAACTTAAGGGTAATAGTTTGACTATGTACTAAAGTAGATGTTGTGCTTGATGGTCCACTCAATAATCCTACTTTTAAGGAAGGTCAATGCATTATAAGAGACGATGGTGGATAGAACACTAAATATCATTAAAATTTCATCATATAAGTATATAATTGATTCCTCAATGGCCTCATTAAACACCACTACCTCTATCTATTTCCTAAAGTAGTCAGTTGTAGTAAATATTAATTTATGCCCAACATTTGATGGTAGATTGATCATCCCAATAATTTATATGCCCCATTTCAAGAAGGTTTGGTCAGCTTGTATTAAACATAATGATAAATCTAACATCTTATATTTTCCTATGAAAAAGGCAAATTTCTTTCAATTCCACACCCATGAGTGTATATCTCTAAATAGAGATAGCCAATAATAACCAAATCACATGATTTTTATAGTGGTAGTCTTTAGGTGAATAATGGCCTCCTAATAGACCATTGTGGAACTCATGGAGAAATATACTCACATGGTCTAGATTTATACACCTCAAGAGGACTCCATTCATATCCCTTTAAAAAAGCATGCCATTAATGAGTACATAAGGAATGGCTTGCAATTTGAAGTCTCTATGTTGGACTTTACTTAGGTCAAGGGGATATACAAAATTTTGAAGGAAGGTCCTCATTTTTTTGGTCTAGATTGTTAGGTCATCTTCTTGATCTATTGATTCTTATTCATGTAGTGAAAGGACTACATTGTTATCATTTTTCACACTTTCTACCAGCTATTTAAATAGCCCTTGTCCTGACACTAGCTTGGTGATTTGGGTGTCCACATCATATTCCATCACTTTCATGATCCATCTAGCCCTTTTCTCACTAATGTCCTTACTGATAAAAAAATATTTAATACTTTCATGAACAACTATGAGCTATATATTATTTTTGGAGAGTATGTGTCTAAATTTTTTGAGCACCCTTATGACTATGAAATCATACTTCTCCACAAAATTGTAGCAAATATCATAATTGTTGAGCACCTAGCTAAATAAGGTGATAGGCTTCTCTATCTTATCATTATTTTACTATGTAAGAATAGTTGAGATGCCTTCATCTCCACCAAATGCATAAAGGGTAAAATATTTATTATAATCTAGGTTGATTAAAGTGGGAATTTACACGATGGTGTACTTGATGGCTTCAAATCCACTTTTCCTTTCATGGGTCTAGCTAAACATGACACCATAGTTGAGTATTATTATGAGTGGCTTGGATAGAGTAACAAAATTAGGCATGAATATTTTGACAAAGTTTACCCTTTCTAAGAAACTATGGATACTCTTCTTATGACTTGGGAGAGGGAAGGACATAATAGATTTGACTTGTTCTAGATCAATTACGAGTCTATATTTGGAAATGATGTGCCCAAGTATAGTGCCCTCATAGATGGTGAAGATGAACTTGTTTAGGTTTAGATAGATTCTAAACTTCTATCACATTTCAAATACCTACTCTAAATGACCTAAGTGATCCTTTATGCACTTATAAGAGATAGTTATATCATCGAGGTAGACCAAGATGATTTTTTTGATGAGTAAAGACTTAAGGAAACAATGAATAAAGTGATTCTGATAAAGTCCAAGAGTTAAGAAAATTGAACATTGAAATCCCAATATTTTAAATAATTAGAGAAATTATATAAATCAATGAATTCATCAAAGGTTTATGCATGAAAACTTAAGGGATAAGAAGGTAATATTATAAGACTATATAGGTAGAGGGAAAAATTACTAACTTATTAATAGGAAAGCTAATTTTTTCTAAGTATGGAGACCATGTAAGTCTAATTCTCACTATGACTATAAGAATAAAGGAAATACCCAATGTGTTAGTAGATATGTGAGACAATATCAACATTACTTAACCAGACACCTTGATAACACTCTCCCTGACTGGGATACAACCTACTACTACAGTCTTATAAATAGACAATAAATCTATTACCAAACTAAAAGGAATCATAGAAGATGTCTCAATAACAATATAATTTTGGGAATACCCCACATATTTCATGATACTCTAGCCTAATATCTATAAACTAAGTTATACATTGATCCTATGGATACCATGGTTGGACATAGTTGTAACACTTATATATTTTAGATCTAAAGATATGACCATTTCAAATAGGTTAAAGGTGAAGAAAATTTCCTTATACCCACCTAAAAAACCATCTCTAAATCCTTTAGATCAATTATGGGTTGATGAACTAGCACAAAAAATAGCCTTTCCTCTTTGGCCATGGTAGAAGTTTAAAATCATGTAAATGAACTAGAATAAGAGTTGATATGACACATCAATAAAGATAGTTTGGCTCTAGAGTCCATCAATTTGTCTTTAAAGATGCCTTATCTAGATCTAGAGTCCATTTGAATAGAACTAAAAATTTACAAAATATCTTTAAAGGGTGACCAAACCAACTCTAAAATCATTGCTAATGAAATTTATGATCATACACCTCTCCAACAAAGCATTGTTAATTGGGCACATAATAGTTAAGAAAACTTTCTTTCAACATTCTATTATTCACTTGTAGGTGTGATTTTAGAGGTAAAGTACTTCTTCAAATATGTAATCACTTCCCACATGATTTAGACACATCATTTCCCCTTATAATCTCTCATGAGTTAATTTAGGCAAGTTAATTCATTCTATCCATGGATAAAACAATTAAAATTCCAAGTAGGAAAAATATTAAATATAAATAGTTAACTAGATAATAAGTAGGAAACTAAGGTTTTTGACAAATTAAAAATCCATACAAGAGACTTTGCTTGGGAATATAGTGGCATGAAAGGAATTAACCTAATTGTTTATACTCATCACTTTAGATTAAAAACATCAAACCAATAAGACAATCATAAAGAAGGATCAATCCAACACTTATGGACATGGTTAAAATAAAAATAAAAAAATTGATACAATTAGGATTTATTTGTCCCATATCAGATGGTCAATGGGTCTCACCACTTGTAATATTATTAAGGAAACATGGAAAATCATAGATGTGTATAGATTATAGGTAACTTAATAAAGTCACCATGAAGGATTACTTCCCTTTATCTTTCATAGACCAAGTCTTAGAAAACTTTTTTGGGAAGAAGTATTTCTCCTTCTTAAATGGTCTTAGTGGATACAATCAGATAAGGGTATCTCTAAAACATTAACATAAAATAACATTTACACACCCTCGAGGAACATTTTGATATAGAGTATTACCCTTTGGCCTATGTAATGCACTAACTGTCTTTCAAAGGGTAGTCTTATCTATCTATACTAATTTAACAAATGATTATGTATAAATGTACATGGATGACTTTATAGTTCATGATGACTCTTTTGATGAGGCCTTGAGTAATCTATATAAAGTGATAACTAGATGTGAGCAACACCAATTATATTTAATCCATGATATATTTTTGATGATTGTTGATAAAGGAATTATCATAGGTCATCACATCTCAACGCAAGGAATATAGGTTGAAGATAATAATATTAAAGTCATATCCAACCTACCTACACCTAAAAATCAAATCAATATCAACAAATTTTTAGGACATGTATGGTGCTATAGAAGTTTTATATAAGAATTCAATAAGATTGTTGCACCTATGTTATCTTTGCTCACTAAGGATAGTTATTTTTTTGGACTGACAAATGTCAACAATATTTTGAATCAAAAAAATAAAAACTATTTTTTTCTCCAATTTTGAGAGGTCCTAATTGGGAGTATCCCTTCCAGATACACATGATACCTCTAATAATTCTATAAGGTAGTCCTTGGGTATAAATATGAATAAGATAAGATGTATGTCATTTATTACATTAAAAATAATCTAACTCCTAATGAAAGGAATTAAACCACTAATAAAAAGGAGTTTCTAGTTTTCATATATGCCATAAACAAATTTAGTCATTACATTACTAGATATAAGATATTTGATTACACATATCATTCAGCTATAAGGTATTTGATGAATAAACTAGTGGTAGGAAGAATACTCATTATATGGTTTCTACTCTTTCAATAATTTAATATCATAATTATTAATAAGTCAAGAAAGGCTAATGTAGTTTTTGACTTATTGTCAAAATTGAATGCTTCAGGTGAATATGAGCCAATGGAAGACACTTTTATAGATGAACATTGTTCACAGTTTCAACATGCACACCATGGTTTAATAATATGGCCAACTATCTAACAACATGAAAAAATCCTTGTGATTTAATTCATAAATAAATAAAACATTTGGTTTTAAATAGTGCTAGCTACAAATGGCTTAATGGTGTTTTGTTTAAATGTGGACCCGATATGATGCTTTTTAGGTGTGTAATAGAAGATAAAATATATAACATTTTGAGAGCCTATCATATGAACTATGAGGATTCAAATATTTAACCAAAAGGACTATTTATAATATCCTTAGGGTTGGTGATGTAGAACAAAACCATCATCCTATATATCTTCTTACTCATGCTTGTAAAATTGCCATTTCTTCTTTACCAATTCTAGGCCTCACTTGTCCAAATGGACCAAAAATCAAACAATTGATTTATAAAAGTTTAAAAACTCTTAAAAAATATAACACTTCATTACCAACCATATCAAACCACTTTTATCATTCATCATCCTACATTTCATTTAATATTCAACTTCTTGTGTTCTAAGCCTACTAGCCCTATTTTTGGGTAAGTCTCCTTATTGGGAGCACCTATCATACCTTCACAATAAAATAATTACATATTAAAGGACCATTTTTGGCCATAAAACTCCCACATTTACCTTTTGGCATAAATATCAAGGTAACTTACACTTGCTTCTTTAAGCTTTTCCTTAATTAGCCTTCTAAATGAGCAAATCTCCTTAAATTGAGCTATGTACAGACTTTAAATTCAATATATTTACATTTTTAGATACCCATTTGGATTCCAAAACTTAATACATAATTTATAGGCCTTATTCTTTGGACAAATTCACTTTTCCTATAGCACCCTTACTCTTTTAGGCCTTCCCTAGTCCTAACACTAACACACACCCCTAATTTCATATATATCCATAACTAAAAATATGAAACCTATTTAATCATTGATATAACATAAATTTATTCAATATTAAAAAATTTCATGATTTTCTAACAACTACATCTCCCTAAATGGCCCAAACCCTAGTTTAGGGTTTTTTAGACTCTATCTCAGGCCGAGAGGACACAAATTTAAACTGGGAACATTATATTGTGTTTAAAAGTCATAAATAAGGTTATTTACATATATATTATCTATTTTAAACTTATCCAATTAAATATAATCCTTTTTCCCTCCATAACTTTCTCCAAACAATAAGAATACAGTCAACTATGCTTACTTCTATGACTATGCATGATTTCCAATGGATAATTATTCTTATAAAGTATTCTAAACCATACCTAGGTTTAAAAATAATGTATAAAAACTATTTTAATTATAATTCTCACTCAAAATAATGAAAACCTCTTTTTATACACTGACTGTGTAAAATAAGGTAAGACTATTGTAAGACTGTATCACTATTAACTAGGATAGGGGTGTATGATATTTCACTATCTTTACAAATTAAAAGAACTCTTGGAATCAACATAGGGTTGTCTCTATCCATAATTACCATAAAAAATTCATTCTAATCTCTTTTTGAATGCAAAACAAGATACAATACCAAAAACATAGAGTACAAAATTTTTGATTTGGTGGACTGTGTACTTTCTAGGAGTAATATTTATAACCAACAAGAATATTTCAACCCTTTAAGCATATATAAATTATGCCAATATAATATTAACTCTTAAACACATTCAATGTCTAATAATACATAGTATTCAAATAAGGAAAAATATCAACTACTCTATTTGGTCCTTCAACAATCCTATGTAAGTGCATTTTTGTTTAACAAACCTATCTATCTATTTAGAGTAACTTACTTGATATTCAATTTGGGTTTCATGTATCAGAATATATAGTTTAATAGGTTCAAAAAAAAAATCAATAAACATTCATTAAAACCTCTTACCACATTGAAGCTTCAAATACACCATATGCACTATTCTCAGCTATGCAAATTTCATGCACACAAAATTCTCATGTCATAAGCATTCTTGATTCAACTAATTTATCTAATTACATCTCCATTACCTATCATCATCAACTATGATGAGAGTTTAAAACCTCCAAAATATTACTCTTGCACGCTATAAGACTTTTACAACAAGATTCATAATTGATTCTTGATCAAGAATGTTCAACAGCGCCTAAACTTACGCAAGGTGGTGGATTACCAACTCACACTTACATGACATATGCATTCATATCCATATTTATGAAATTAATAAGACCATAAAGGACTATTATAACTTTATTTATCAATTACATATCTTTTCTACTCACCTAGATCCATTAATACTTTGTGAAAATTTGAAAATCCCTTTTAGCGAGAAAACTAATTCAAATTCAAATTCAAATTTGTACACACTTAAGACATATTATAGACCATATGTGAGCATTAAAAGATGACATTACATCATTTATATACCATTTTCCCTTATTTCACAACAATGTGATAAGATATGTTTAGCAATGTGATCCTTGTTGAAGAATAAGGAAACCTACATTTTGTAATGAGATTCCCCTCCATCCTCAAATCATTTTAGGACCCTTTGAGAAATGAGGATTGGATTATATTGGCCATATTTATCCACAAAATAAATAAAATTAGTACATTCTAGTATGTACTAATTATGTCTCCAATTGGGTAGAAGTTCAATCTCTACCTTTGCTCATGAAGAAGTGACTGTTTATTTATTATACTATAGGATCATGCAACATTTTTTAGTACCAAGATCAGGACCCTCAATTTTCATCTAACATGATCAAAGTATTCATATAACACTATCAAGTCACTTATATAAATTTATAATAATACCATCTACAAGCCAATGGTTAAGTTGAGGTTAATATATAAATAGAGAACATCTTGACAAGTATAGTGAACATCAACAAAAAATATTGGTAAAGCAAGATACCTAAAGAAGTGTGGGTTTATAATACAACATGGAAGACCACTGAAAGATTTTCATCACATGAAATTATGTATGGTAATATCCATTATTTTTAATATAATTTGAGTTGTAGACTTTGAGAACAACAATGGAGGTAGGCATTGATCTAAATGAAGCAAAACCATATAGAATTATGCAATTGAATGAACTTGATGAGATGAGACTAGAGTAATTTCAACAAACATAACTTCTTCAATATCAAAGGAAAGCATGACATGATACACACATCAATAAAATTAAATTTAAGGATGGGAATTGGGCCTTGTTATCTGACTCAAAATACTAACATTTCAAAGGTAAAAATTGCACAAGGTGGCTAGGTCCCTACCAAGTAGAAAATATTATTGATAATGGATAGTTCAATTGCTCCCAATTGATGGAAATGAGAGAACACTCTTGGTTAATGGGTATAGACTGAGACATTATCATCAACCTCTAAGCAAAGATGATTTTTTTAAATAGATTTAATCTCAAAATGAATTTGGTTATAGGGAAGAACCTTGCTCTTCCATTATAACCAATAACTGAGATTTTAAGTCCAATAAAGGAGGGAGATTGAAAACCAGTAAATGATTATTCTCTTCTAAAAAATTGTTAAAAAAAAAGAAAAAAAAATGAATATAATATATATATATATATATATATATATATATATATATATATATATATATACACACACACATAAGAAAAAAATAAAAAGGAGTGAAAAGTTGAAAACCAATAAATGGTAACTTTTTAGGGAACAAAGAAATAAAAAAATTAGTACTTCTAACTGATTGTATAAACTATGAATTAACTCATGTGGTCTTTTTATCATAGGAAAAGTGGCAACCTCGGGATCAAATAAAAAATCACAAGTAATTCAAGGTATTTTTTACTTCATTATTCCATATATAGGATCATTTCCAAGTTTTTAAGGTGTCATATGATCCACTTGCAAAAGAATTTTTTTTCCTAAATTGGGACATATAAAAAAAAGTTTTTTTAAAGATACATATTTTCAAAAAATGGCATGACATGCCATTTTATTTTATTTTCCAAATTACAAAAAGGGGCATGATGTTCTTATGGTGATATAGTTTAGGTAATAATGAGGAACACAATAGTTTGAAGAGAATTGTCAGTAAGATGATAGCTCAAGGCACATAGCAAATCAAGTAAGGAATTGATGATAACATTTTACACAAGGAAAAGGACAAAGATATATTTGAGGACATTTTCTAACCATTACACATGTAGAAAAAAATGTCTCTCCTTTTAATATAGTCCTATTTCACAAGTTGTTTAAGTTATGATGAATGTTTAGAGCTAGGGTGAATTGATTACAAACCTATCTAATACGTGCCTTGATTTATAAAATAATGCTCTATTTATTATAACAAGAACTTCTACTTATTTAAAAAATTTAACTCCTACATTCAATACTAAAAATACTCTTACTAGTGTTAAAATATTAGGTAAAATAATATAATGGGTTATAAGAAGAAATCTAAGCATGAGTCTGTAGACCTTTTGCTTGGAAATGAGGTAGTGAATGTTATTTTTGAAGGCGCTAGATGGATGGAATTATAAATTCTAGGGTTATGATGAGAAACTTGTTAAAGGGTTTATTTTAAATCTCAATGGAAAGAATACTAAGATAATAGGCACTAAAATACTTATTATTAGTATTATTATCAGTAAACTTTTAAGAATTCCAAACACAGGGATATGAATTTCATGGAGGACCACATTAAAAAACTTAATTCATAAATTTCATGAAGAGGGAGAGCCTATGACTAAACTAATTATTAGCCCTCAGGGTATAACTAAAGGAATTAAGGGGGAAATACTACTAAAATTATGGTGAATGGTTGTATTTTGGGTTATCAAATACTTAACATGTGATGGTCAATATGGATCCCTTGGGTGTGGTTCCATGATAATTGTTACCCACCTAAAATAGGGACTACATAACCCTAAGTGGAGGGTCAATTTACCAAAATTTATCTATGAATCCATTTAAGTTATGGTAGATAAGCATGTGTAAGGAGTAATCTCTATTAGACATCATGGTCTCATCCAACTCATCTACCAATATCACTTCCTAAAGGCACCAAATGGAGAAGTTACATGGGAATAATGTGTGAAGAATAAATTTAATAATAAATTAAAGATAAAGAGAAGGCCTTTGTACTTCTACCTTAAAACTAAATTGAGAACAAAAGGGGTAACTTATAGTAAAGATCCATCTTGGAGCTAGTGAGAAAAAGTAAAACAACACCATCTAGGGTAAGCTCTAAGGAAACCCTAAAGCCAACTACCACCTAGGTACCTATCTTATATATCTTTGATGAAGTATTGGAAGATTTTAATTTATCACAACCTAAGGTCCTTAGTATAAGTGTAAGAAATAATACTCTAAATATGAGTCTAAATCATAAACCTTATTAGAAAGAATAAAACTCATCCTACCTGAAGAGGATGATGTGGAAAAAAGTGATACATAAAATCTTGGTATTCTCAACCAAGGATAACATATTGAGGCTTTAAAGACATTAAAATAACCTAAAAAATAATAGGTTATTTGAGAACGCTCAATTGGTATTGAGCAGTTGGTAGCCATGGTAGATGTATTTTCCATTGAGGAAGCTAAAGAAGGGTCTCTTCCATCTTACTCTAAGCCATTAGTAGACAACATAAAAACTCCAATTAAAGAGGAAGAAGATCAATCTCCCAACTATGATGAAGAATAAAAAATTTAATAGGATATGAATCTATCAAGAGATAAGGCCACCATAAGACAATAATAACAAGAGAGATCCTTCCTCAAGATGAAATTACAAGGTAAGGAAGACACTATCTTATCTTTACAAAAAGAGTTAGAATAAACTAAGGTTTAATATTTTAATAAAGATGGTGAGATATTTTTTTTTGAAAGGAAGAGTAATATAACCTAGATAAAAAGTAGATAGACACTTGGAAGGAAACTCGCCAAACTACAAAGGTTTTCAAGGCAAAAAATAAGAAGTTAAGGAAGGACTTTGAAGAAGAGAGAAGACAGATATAAAAAGTAGAAACCTCCATCCAAGTAACTTGTGAACTAAGGGATAAACACTTATATTATATAAGTCCTACCTTCTAGTGTGGTATCTTTCTCCAAGGTCAATTATATATATGGTAATTGCTAAGAATTTCATGTGGGTTACTTCATGATTTAAAACATGATAAGGAATTTATGGAAGCCTATCATAGTAAAACCCCTGAGCAGTAAACCCTTTTATGTGAATTTTAATTGTGTAATTTTATCCTAGGCCACATTTCCTCCTTTTTAATCAACTTATTTATGAGAAAAGTATAGATTAAAAATTTGACCTCCACCCTATGAAATCAGATTGCATAGAGTGAAAGGATAGATAAATATCTTGAACAAGTATAAACTATTAGACTATATATGAGGCCTAAATTACTTGATGCATATTAGCAAAAATAAATTTTCCAAACTATTATTTACAATCCAAGGATTAGGGTAAAAAATCCATATTTTGTGGGCAAGTACATTTCTTATTTTGAGAAATATGCTCAAGATAATTTCAATGTAACACTTGTTACAAGTGAGAAGAGATGGGACACATTAAACATCCCATTAAAAAGAAGGGAGGTCATTTCTCCCATTAATCATAGATGGTGCCTTTGATATGATAAATCTATTATAGATACATTTTAATATTTTTAATGTATTTTTGGACAATAATGGATTGGAATGAGATATAAACCTCCAATCATACTCAACCTTATCTCCCCATGGCATAAAATAACACCTCAAAGGCCTGATCAATTTGATAAATGGAGGACCCAAGTTAGATAATATAAAAGGTATATTAGTCCAAAAAATCAATTGGGATACATATTAAAATGTTTATTACCTTATTAAAAAATTGAGGGAGGTTGTGTTTAATAGATAGTAGATAGGATCCTAGCTTCTAATAGGATTTACAAAAGTTAAAGTGTTCAAGAAATGTGAAGTCCATAAAATGTCTCATTATATCCAATCAATAACCTCATTTTATCTAAATAACCTTTATTTTGTGTGGATTTATATGTTTATTATATAGATTATTACTAATCCAATGTAGAAATGGCTATTTATGCCTTGATTAGTTTGTGTGAGTTAATGTTTCCTATTTACACTACTTTGTTCTAACCTTTTGAATAAAAATCCACCAATTTTGTATATATATGTCATATATATGCACTATAAACAAGTAATATGTTTGTAAAATAAATAATACTTTGGAGGATTAGTTCAAGCTATCATTGACCAACTTAGACTAGTTTTGATGATCCCTAGACTAACTCCAAAGTCCATATGTCTAGCTTTGTAGTTGCCAAGGATGGATCTAAAATTACTCAAAGTAGTTTGTGTGACCTCAAAGAGCTCAATAAAGGATATTTTTATACCTTTGAATCATTGTATAAACCATGAATTCTTGATTAGAATCATTCAAATCTATTTTTGGGACATTTTTAATGTTCATGTATAAAGCTACCAAATATAATATTCCAATTTGTAGACATGGTATTTATAGTAATTTTTCCTACACATAGTTATGAATATTATGAATAAGATTAAATAACATAATGAATATAGTTGAAACTATAAAAGATATTATAACTAGAAGTAACATATAATGCCGCATGTTGACTTACACCAACACTCTTCCACTAATTTTACCCTTGAAACATGGAAGGAAGTTGTAACTTTTTCTATTTAAATAAATAATATTCTAGTCAATCATAATATTTTTAAAGGTTACTTTATTTTTATTAGTTGTTTTAAAATCATTGCGATATATAAACACTGTATTCCTACCATTTTGGAGGCATAAATCAATGAAATGATATAATGTTGGAGGGGATTCCATAATTATAGACGAGATGGTTGAATATGAACTTGGATATCTACTTACCAATTATGTAAGTGAGGAAAATGGATTCTACCCACTTAGTGAAATACTCAGTAGTAGTCAGGACTTGTTTATGGCCATATGAAGATGTTGGATTGATCTTCCCAATGAGGTCGAGTCCCCACATTGATAATTCCCATGGTTTTGTCAATGGTTTGTGTATTGGATAGAGTATGAATTATATTGGTATGCTTATAATACTTGGAAAACCTCTTCACATATGCAGTGGTATCTACTTTCATCATGGGCCAATAATAACTAGTACATAGTAACTTTTTGGATAAGATTTCCCCACTGGTGTGGGATCTACACACTCCTTCATAGACTTACCTCAAATTTATTTTGGATTCTACCAAAGGTAATCAACAAAGTAAAGTTTCATCATAGTTTATAAAATATAAGGTTGTTCCAAGTAGGGTTATAGTGAGAGGCTTTATGGGATAAGGATTTTTTTTATGTGATAAATTGGGAGCCATAGTTTGGTCTTGAAGATAGGCATATATGTCTAAGTACTAGGGTGACATGGGACCAACAATATCACAAACCATCTTGATAACTAATTATTTATGTGTCAATGTTAAGAGATGTTTAAGAATAAATTTGTAATCCCTTGCTCTATATGGGATTTGGATCATGGAACCAATAGTGGCCATGGCATCAGCTATTTAGTTATTAGCCTGAGGTATTATTTCAAATTGGATGTTGACAATCTACTACTTGAGAATATCAAACATATATTTATAGGGCGCGAACTTCTCATCATTGGTCTAGTATTATTTTGTATCTTGATTGATATTAAATAATAATCACCATATACTAGTAAATGTTAAATGTTCCATTTACTACTTGATAAAGCCCTATAATGAGCATTTCATTCTTGGCCATGTTATTAGTACATGGAAATACAATATGAAAGGAGTTGGGAATGAGTTCATCTTGTGGCATAATAAAAAACATTCTAGCACTTGATCCATGAGTCATGAATGATCCATCAAAGTACATCTTCCACTATTCACCCTCAAGAGGTACATCTACTTCTTTACTGGTCATAATGATCTCATCTAGAAATCCAAATGTAAGAGGTTGAGTATCTTAAAAAAGAGATTATATAAGCTGATCTATGAGTAATTGAACCTTAATGAAATTTTGATTTGAATATTTAATTTTAAACTCACTTAATATCATGATTCATTTTTTCATGTAGCCTTATAGAGTTGATTTGGAAAGTAGATACTTAAATCGATCTACTTTGGCAATAATAATGGTATTGTTTTTAGCATATAATGACATATATTCTGGGATATGAATACCATTGCTAGCAAGTTTTTCAATTTGCATATGATTATGTTCATTTGTGACCAATGTTATGCTCAAGTTATATATGACATGCTATTTTACTTGTTTATCATGTTATGCCAAAAGAGCCCCTAGGGCATTCTTGGTTGCTGATAGGTAAAAAAGAAATGGCTTATTTGGCATTGGTGGCAACAGAATAGGTGGGTTAGTAAGATATTATTTAAGTTGATTGAATAATTTTTGACACTCTTCTTTCTAATGGAATGTAATACCTTCCTTCATAAAATTCATAAATCGATGGAATTTATTAGATAATTATGAGATGAAACATATGATAGATTTAATTTTACCCTGTAAACTATGATGTTGCTTCAAGGTAGATAGTGGTGACATTTCTATAATTACATGAAATTTTCTAGGGTCAACTTTAATTCCCCTATAAGAGATAATAAAGCCTAATAATTTGTTATAATTAATTCCAAATACACATTTAGATTAAACCTGACATTGTAATTGTGAAGTCTCTCAAATATTATTCATAGTATGGATATATGATTGGCATGGGTCTTTGATTTACCCATGATATCATTGACATAGTCCTCAATGATGTCATGCATCATTTCATGAAAAACACTATCATGGCTCTTAGATAAGTGGCCCCAAAATTCTTAAGTCCAAATGGCATCACCTAATAACAAAATATTCTCCACAAAGTGGTGAACATAGTCTTATGTTGGCCTTCCAATGTGATTATAATCTAATTATACCATGAAAAGCCATCCATGAGAGAAAACATTTCATAGATAGCCATTAAGTCAACTATCATGTCAATATTAGGTAGAGGAAATTCATCTTTTGGGTAGGATTTGTAGATATATCTAAAATAAGTGCAGATTCTAATACATTCTAATTTATTACTTATTGGCACTATCACAACCCAAGTTATTATGGTGAAGGCTTTACGTGAATAAGTCTTCTATGGATAAAGTGTTAAGCCTTTTTGTATTATCTAGATTATTATTTGAAGCCTCATAAAGGCATTAAGTATAAAATTATAAAGATAATTAAAAATATTAATTTCCAAGGTTTAAATTAAATGATTTAATTTAATATATATTATGATTTTTCTATAGTCCATGAGTGGACTACGTTTATATTTAAACCAATTATTGCTATCATTGGAAATTAATTTTTTATATAGGTCAAGAATGAAAATATGGTAAATATTATCATTTTTTTATTATTGACCAAAAGGTCAACTTGGGAAAATCCCAAATAGGGTTTATAACTTGTGAAATAAATTTTTGGAAGAAGAGGAGTGAGGGGGATCTCATGGCAGCTAGAAATATAATATGCATAGTAGCCCTACCAAGTGTTGGTAACAGATAAATGATAGAAATTCATGGGAATTTTGTGTGATTACACATTTTCCATACATGTATATTAGGTCATTTAATATTTTATAATTTTTTTATAGGTAGATGGATATACATACCCTATTGTAAAGCCTTCATTTTACTCCATCTGGGAAATGCTCAAGCAAAGGTTACATGGCCATTTTGGGAGGCTGATCTCAGGAAGATTTTTATGGCACAATGAAATGGAAGATGGGTGAAATATTTTGGTTGATAGTCCAATTTAATGATTTTAGGTAAGTTTCCCTCCTCTTCCTAAATAATTTTGTATTTTGGTTTAAACTGCATTGTGGTAATATGTAAATGTTCTTGTTGAGATATAGACCTTTATAATCATGTATAAGAATGCATATATGATTCTCTAACTCAATAATTATTAGGGGTATTTAAGTTATAATTGTAAAAATTCCATGCCCTACCTAGTAAAAATAAAGGGGGGGAGGGGGGGGGGGTGTAGTAAATTAATTGGCTTTGACTGGGCCTGTTAGTTCTTTTCCGTTATTTGATGCCATGGGTTTTCTTTTAGAAAATGAAAAGTTGTAGCATTAGGTAGAAAAATCTAGAGTAATATTTTTCAATCATATTTTATATGCCTTATTATAATTGAGTTTATGTCAGTAATGTTTTTGTATTAAAACCTGAGTATTATTATTATTTTAGCATGGTTGGTGGTAGATAGTTTTAAGATATGGAATTTGTTTGCCAAACTATATTGTTGGAATTTGTTTGTCAAATTATGTGGATGGAATTGTTTGCCAAATTATATGGTTGGAATTATTTTCCAAATTATATGGTTGGAATTATTTTCCAAATTATATGGATAGAATTTGTTTGCTAAATTAAATGGCTAGAAATTATTGTTAAATTGACTGGATGGAATATGTTGTTAAATTGAATGAGTGGAATTTATTTGCCAAATTGTATGCCTAGAATTTGTTTGCTAAATTACCTCAAAAAGGATTCTTTAAACTATTTGACAAAATTCCTAAACTATTATATGAATGAAAATTAGTTTATGAAGGATGATTATGAACTATTTGATGAAATTCTAATATTATTATATAGCTAGAAATTAGTTCATGAAGGATGCTTATGAACTGTTTGATGAAATACTAAAATTATTATAGGGCTGGAAATTAGTTCATAAAGGATGTTTATAAACTATTTGATGAAATATTTGAGCCATTAGATGGATTGATTAAATAATTGTAATGGTTGATTTTATTTCATGCATATACATGACTAATTCCATACATTTTTATGACTAAATTTAAAATCTTGATTGTGGTTAAGTTGGCTACATATTTCTATGCCTAATTATTTGCCTTGTATAAATGAGTATAAATGTTGTCATTTATAGATAAAAGTGAATTTATTATTGGGATATTACTCTTAGTTCATTTTGAGGTGGTTATAGAGTTAAATCAATATTTTAAAGAGGCACAATCATTTTGATAATCATCTTATGGCTAGAAAATCAACCTAGAATAGGTAAGAACGACTTTCAATAAATAATTAAAAAGTTTTGTTGAAAAAAATAATTGGAAAGTATTATTTTACCATATGAGAAATAGTATAATTAATTATATTAATCCTTCCTTGCATGAATGACTTTTGGTGGCACCATTTTTGAGAGGTACTTGCAATAGAAAACTACATTTCTGAGTTTTAACTAGCTGCAAGTTAGCCTTAAAAGGGACTTGATTTTTATAGTATTCATATAATTTTATTAAAAAATAAACCTATAATGGATTCTCTCAAAATTTATCTTGGATTAGAGACCCTTTTATTTCTATAATTGGGTTATTTTCATTTTTTGGTAAGGCATTCTTTTTTAACCATTTACAATATTTTTCTACGCAAATCAACTCACAACAACCTATAAGTTGATGGTTTTAAATTACCTAACTCCCTAATTTATTATTATTAATACTTGTTACTTTGATATTAAACTCACAAGTATTGAAATAAATAATGGAGGCAACCTTCCTCCTTCTAAACATATATTTAGATCTCATTTTCAAGAAGCTTTTGCAATTGCTCTTTGTTTAGCTTATTGATTGTAAAGGCATTTGGAATGTTTTTAATATTTTATTCTTCGCATGATTTTAGTTGGTAATAATAAAGTTTTGAAATAACATTTTCCTTGTTAGGATTCTTATAGTATGAGAGTTGGAATGAAATAATCAAGCATTGCATACCGCTACTGTGAATAATATGTCATTCACTTATACATTTATAAAATGGTATCATTTTATGTGGATACTTATAGTAAAAAGTCTTCACTACCAGTGACATCTAAGTTTATTAAATAAGTGTTACATGAGGATTGTATTGCATTATATGATGAGTATGTAAGTAATGATTAGACTAATATAAACCTATTTTCTAATTATTCTTGTAAATGATTTTGTTGTCATAACCTTGATATATGTTTAATGATTAAAAAAATATGAATTGTCATATTTTAGTTTAAAGTTTTATGACAAATTATTTATTATGAGGAAGGTGACTTTCTCAGTGTTGCATTGGCACTTTTTGTTAACATTCTCAATGCAGGTTTAGTGGCAAAAGAAATTGTAAGGGATAAAAAGAGTATGATTTTGGGTTGCTTAATGTTGTTTACAAAGTGTGTTTGGATTGATTTTTTATTCATTAATATCTTTTGGGCACTCATTTGAGAGGCAAAATGTGGAATCATTATAATATATTTATCTTCTTACATTTAAATTGAGTACAATGGGTTGTAATGTGTTGCCTTGTTAAATGAACTTCTCTCATTTAGAGTGTATTTTTATAAGGAAAGAATCTACATAGACATGTAAAACTATATGTATCTCAAAATAATATCAAAATGAGAATATATAAGAGTATTTTAGTATTTTTTATACTTTATGGTGATTGCCCATCTCTTTTAGTTTTATTATGGTAAAGGATATGAAGTCCTTTTTGTGTGATTTAAGGATGGTTTCCTATTGTTAAATTGGTGGATTTATCAATCTGTATCATTCTCCTATTTTTTATAAGAGACATGTTATCTCAAATCTCTTTTATAGGTTACCTTATCTCAATAACAAAAGGTTATCTATTAATCCTAAGTGCACTAATAAGTAAAAGATGACTAAATCTTATTTGAGAGAGTTATTATAGCCTTGTAGAGATTAAAAGGTAATATCAACCTCTTTACTTTAATTTTTACTTCACCACTCTAATGAAGGCAACAAGTCTAAGAACCTTTGTTTTGAAAAACAAATTGTGGGTCGATTTGGGTTTGTTTCACTTGGTATCAGAGCCTATGCTCTAAATATTTATAAGTAAGATGTTGCTTAAACAAAATAAATAACTTAGTGTACTTTGTATCCATCTATGTTTGTTGGTAATACGCATGTTGAGTATATGTGATTGGAATGGGAAATAAGAACTATTTCATCTTAGAACCTTATGGGCTCTTTAAGATTTCTTGACCATAATAAGATGATCACCATAGCCTTGATTAAAGTCACCATTTTCCAATTTTAGGTTGCATTAATATGGGTCTTGTTTGACTAGTGGTTGATGTATATGGGTAGGTTAATAGGAGTGAATGTGATAAAATACCACTATTAAAATTTAAAACAATTATTTGATAATTATTAAAAAAATTCTTGGGACATTAAGTCCTTGAAGGGTTAAGGGATGACTTATTCCTGGGAGGTTGGTTGAGGAGAGATTGTACCTAATTTATTTAAGCAAATCATCTTTTTTAGTTAATCGATTAGTCAAGGAGTGGTTTGAGATTTTTGGGTTGATATACTTGAATGGTTGTTGATTACCATTACTAGTCCATTGGATATACATTAAGAAAAATTAATGAAAAGTGTTAGAATAGGGCCTTGAAATAAATTTTTGATTATTAGGACCACTAGGTGAGTTGTATAAATATTGACTCATTTTCTTATAGATTATTAATTTGGGAATTACTCTCTTAAGCCTTATATTAAACTAAGTTATAAATGGAATTATTTCATAGTTCTTATGTGATTTATGTTTTTGCCTTTACTCTCTTATTAAGTGAAGTATTGAATGTAATTAGTAGGCCTTATTTTATCTTAAGGCCTAATTGGAAACTTGGTGAAGTTAGCCTATTATGATTTTTGGCATGTTAACTATATTTTCTTTGAACTAATAAACTGATTTTTGAATCAAGGTTATCTTAAATTGATACCCTTGTTGATAAATATAATCTTTGTAGATAACACTAGAATAATATAAGAATTAAGTCTCAACAGGTTAAGTGAGGTTGGAATGGTATACCAACTCATTTTTAGGACTTATGTGGCACAAGTATAAGCTAAGAAAGTACTTTGTTTCGTGACTAATGTTTGTGAATCACTATTTTATCCAAGGTAGTTAATTTATAGTCAACATTGAAAAGGTTTTGTTGAATGAATGTTGATATTTGGTTGATATCATAAATGATGGGTTCATTTAACCATCTTGGAAATTAGAAAAATATTGGGGTTTGGTGCTTCTAATATAAATAATGACTGTCATGGACATAATTTTTATACTATCATGTTTATATGAATTGAATACTTGGGTGTGATATACACTAAAATTCATGAATTATTGAATTGATATAGCACTATTGTGATGAGTGGCCCTCATTTAAATAATACAAATCGACATGCATAAGATATTCATGATTGGGAAAGATTATTCTAAGGCAATATACCCTTAGAAGGTGGTGTAATTAGGTATGAGTAATAAGAGGTGAGGTTGTTCCTATGTTGGATGTGTTGGTTGGTGTAGGGGGTGTTTGGCTATTGGTTGGGATGTTGGATTGAGTTTGGGTAGTGGTAGCAGATGGGATATTGTTGGAAGAAGATGCTTGGTTGATCATAGGTTGGGTAGTAGTAGCACCATCCATAATATGGGGAGGCATACCATAAGGTGAAACTATAGGAGGAACTGGAGCAATAGGGGTGAGGTGAGATAAGGTGTTGAGATAATGTTGAAGGGATATCAGGTTATTATCAAGGAAGGTAGTGAAATCCACATCACCCTTGATAACTATCTGAGGCATATTAGGAGGGGGAGAAAGATGAGGATAAATCTCAACATCAAAAGTATACTCCATGGAAGAAGAGGAAAAGGAATATGGTGGTTCTTAGTTAGTTTGATTCCTCAATTGTTGTCTAGTAAAGACCATGTAAGGAATATAAAAGAAATGATGAAAATATTGTAACTCAAACACAAAAGTGCATTTAAAACTTAGGATTCTTTTTAGATCACTTTTGGCTTATGCCTTAGAAAGTGTGAAGAAGAAATTTGATTTGTATATCAGGTACTAAAGAGTAAATCTAAGGTTGGTTTTAGGTATTAAAGGCTCTAAAAAATAATCTATATTGAACGTCAGTATATGGTTTGATATTGGGGCTTACCCCCTCACTTGACACACCACAATGATAAGGGTGTCAGGTGATTAGCCAAGATATACTAAATTTTAGAGTTTATACTCAACCAAAGAGCTGAGTTGGTTCTTCCCTTGGTAATGACCTCCAAGTAAGATTGTTGAGAAAGGGTAAGGTTACCACTAGGTAATGAAATCCTAGTTGGGCCTTGTCTCAAGTTTGTTTAGATGTGTTGATTGATTATGTGGTTTGGTAAAGCGTGTGATAACAAGAGTGAAACTATGATTAATTACTTTGCTTTTAAGCTAACTAGATGAACTAAAATAAGCATTCAATCAATGTATACAAGGTTTATTTTAAGCCCAAAATAAATTTTAAATTTCATTGTATGAGCATAGAATAAAGGAGGAAAGGGGAACCTAGATGATGCTAAGGTCCCACTAGGCATGCCAAAATGTTTCTCTTAATTTGTTCTCATTTTTTAATTTTAGAAGAAGATAAGAAACTTGTAATAAGGGTGTGGTAGAAATACTTGGTTGTTGATGTGTACATAATATAGATGAATGTGATATCTCCTCTTTGTCTTAGAAGGAATAACCTATAGATAAGAAAATATTAACAAAAGGGTTTGTTATCAAGATAGTTAGGTGGATTGCCTAGCATGAGCTAGATCTAAGAATTATGAGCTTGTTAGGAGGCTATCAATCCACTCTTTGATAACAATTAAGTTGAAAGAGATAAAATTAAGATACTTACATCAAATAATAGAAAGGAACTAAAATGAAATACAAAAAGAAAGTGAATGCTTGATACAAAAAATGACTAAATATAGCAAAATTAGGTCAATACTAGTGTTAAAATAGATCATGTTAGGTTCATAAAATCAAGTAGGGGTTTATGAATAGGTAGAGACACATAAAGTAAGATTTGGTTGGGGGTAAGGGGTTAGAAATAACTTATTATTTCCTACCACATTGAACATCATTGGTTAGGCTGATTATTGGTGATTGGGTTGACCATCAGTGGTTAGGTAACCATCGATGGTTGGGAGTGACCATCAGTGGTTGTGCTAACTATTTATGGTTGCCTATGGAATTATGAAGGTGTTTAGAAAGAGTTACAAAATGGTTTTTTTATTAGGTAAGGGTATATTTAAGGGTCCAATTAGAAACAAAAGGTTGGAAGATAGGTGTAGAAAGGTCTGATAAGGGGAAGAGGTTAAAAATTAGAATAACAAAATTGAAGTACAAATATATGTGTTGCTTGCTAAATGGTTGATGGTTTATGGCTAGAGAAATTTTGGTAGAGTAACAATGATTTACCTCGAGAGTAATTTTGGTAGAGGTTCAGATCTCTATGTTTTTTACTAAATTTTTTAAAGAAGATTGGTTGGTTGGAATCTTGAATACCTGTGTGCAAGAATGCTTGTGATGATGGATCCATTTCACCTCCTACTCCCCTCCTTTTATAGGAAAAAAGAGATGGAGGATATAAATTTCCCTAATAGGTTGATTTGTTGATTTTGATGCTTGGGAGTTTGTTAGTGCTGAGCAAGGTGGATATATTTAATTGTTTCATGTTATCTTTCATAGCTAGTATTTGTGGAAGAATGAGGATGACCTGATTGTCAATGATCATCTTAACCATCAATGATCAAGCTAACCATCGATAGTCAAATGTCCAAAGGAAAAGGGGTCAAGGTGAGTTGAAATATGTTGGGTTAAGGTTAAGTTAGTAAGTTAGTGAGTTTAGTTAACTAAGTAGCTAACTCAACTTAGGGTCTAATGGGTTGATCAGTGGGTCAAGAAGCATTAGGTGGTCCCTAAGGTATCCCAGGGTATTTTGACATCTAGTATGGTTTTATAGTGTCTACACCATACATAGTGGGGTCATGCCTTGGATTTAAGTTCTCCGCACTTACATAAATTCCAAAATGGAAAAAACATACACAATATATGATTCAAATTCACAATTATGGCAAACTTTTATACATTATTACCATTTTTTATACATATTTTTAGCATGAGACATATCCAAGGTGCATATGCTATGAAATGTGTCTCTAGTATTTGAAAATCTAAATTAATTTAATATTTGAAAACTCGTTTATGTATTTTTACCATAACACAAAACTTGTACATACTGATATCTTGATGTATTGATACCATGATCAAACTTTCACAAAATATATTGAGTCTCACCCATATATAGTGGTTGTTTATTATTTTTAGCATGATTGGAGGGATTAAATCACATATTATCACCAAGTTCTTAGGTGAACTTTATTACATCAATCACCCTATACAGGTATATTTTTCACTTGAGTTATGATCATTGAGAAATAATACTATTGATGCCTAAAGTGTCACTCTTCTTATTCTAGGTTGGGGGCATGATCACCTCCCAAATCTCCCTTATTAAAGTTAAATCCCACCAAGGTGAAACACAATTGAACACTTATAGGATCACTCATATTCCTATCCAGAATATGGATGGGTTGCAAGCCCCCTGTCTACTTCTCTAGTTTTTAGGACTCTAGAACCATTTAACATACAACATATATATAGGTGTATTCTATCCATGATCTTCCTTTATGCTAATTTTAATTATTTTTTACATATAGATTATATATTTTGATTTTTTTTTTTTGCTATTCTTTGTTGCAGGTAATGTTTAAATGAAAGATTGAACAAAAACTCAAGTGAAGACAAGGTGTGTTGTACACACTATGATATACATTTTATTTTTCCTGTAAAGATAATAATTCCAATTTTTATTACATTAATATATTAAAGCGGGGAAATTTAGACACCCATTTTATTACAAGTACACATATTTATTATTATTATTATTATTATTATTATTATTATTGTTGTTGTTGTTGTTGTTGTTGTTATTATTATTATTATTATTATTATTATTATTATTATTATTATTATTTTATTTTATTTTTTCACTAAGGATTAGACATATAGTGATGTGATATCTCATGGACCTCCTCGGTTCTATATTATTTCACTTGATTTACCTACCCCTAGGGCATGTGTGCTATGTAGGATTATCTTTATAAAATGCATGCTCAGGACCCATACCTATTGTAACTATGTTTTTTTATATTTTTATCCACTAGACACTTGTGTTTGTCATGAACATTACCATTGACATTAGTGTCCAACTTTGATGTAACTCTCCATGCTTATCTATTTATCTTTTTCCATATATTTCACTTTGTGACCATTTTTTTAGACTTCTTTGCCCATCCTATGGTCATATATATACATATCACTAGGTTATAGTTCAAATTAAAAAATTTCCTTTATATATAAAGGCTATGGTATAATTAACACTACCTAAAAATTTGATAAGGCAAAATCTTTGATGATAAAGTATTATTTTTTTCAACTATCAATTTACACTATAACACTAAATCAAATATCTAAAGCATTCAAAAGGTCAAATGCATTATTTCATCATGTTTACCAAGGGTTACTAAGATAAATATCATGCATATGAGGGATAAATCCATGTGAGACTAAGGCCCTCTTAGAATTATCATATGTGTAGGTGGTACTTAGCAATAAATAGCATTGTTAGGGCTAGCTTGACTCATGTTATTAACCCCTTTTTACTAGGTTAAAAGAGGCACAATGTAAAGTAACTAGGGTTTTGTATTATTTAGATTTTGCACATAGGTAGACATAACTTGAGGCTTATAACAATTACATATTGGGTAACACAAGCTTGGTATAAATTTGAAATCACTCATGTGTACATATCTCACTAGATAGTTATGTTACAGGTGGACATAAGTTTTGATGTCACTATTCCTAGTCGATGCTACTATCTATAAGTCAAAACTAGTTAGAATATATAATGAATAAATTCCAAATATCTAAAATATACTTGTGATGATTATCGATCACTATCACAATCCATAATAGAATAACAAATAAGATACGCTCTCTTTATCCCTTAGTTGCTTAGTACTCATTATATTTATTGCATATGCCTAATTGAGATATATTATCAAAATATTGTAGTACATTGTTAAAATCTTAAGAGTAATTGATTTCATTCAAATATATTTATTGCTTATATGTTTCTCTTATGAATCCAGAAGCAATAAAACAAAAAGCAAGTTTCTTGTCTTCATAATTCTTAGCCTATCAAAGACATCCTTTTATTCTTCCCATAATTAACTTAATTTATACATTCTAAATACAAGAAGATGCACATGAAAATGATTCATATGATTATATTCATAAAACATGAATTCATCAAAAGAGTTAGGATTAGGTAGATATACCTCAAATTTAGACTAAAGGAATTCATGAAATTCTTTTACCTATACCTCTATGGTATTTGGAATCAGAGGCACAATGGATAGAAACTCTTTGTGATGTGATTCATCTAGTGACAATATTCTAATTATTCATTTTTCATAAGTTTAATGAATATTTAGGCATGGATTATGTCCTCTATTTATTTATCACCATCATTTTTAAAAAAATTAGCTGTACTAATTAATTGATATGTGGATTTTATGTAGAAAACTCCTTATTCCTCACTTGATGGCTTCTAAAATTCCTATGATTATTTTATGTAAGATCTTATACATCACTCTCAAAGTCATAATATGACAAAAAAAATCATATTAAAAATATTCCTTACTATCATGTGTATTCTAATCTAGAACATATGTAGTAGTTAATTTAATTACAAGATATAAATGATAAGAAACATATTTCATTTTTGTCTTGGAATACTACTCCCTATACAAATTAAAAACCTCTACCTAAGCTAGAACTAAATTATGTGTTGTTGGTGTCTTCAAAAACATGGATATGAGTAGATCTTAATAATTCATGTGCACATCTAAAATGGTATATTATTTAGGTCTATAACTGTTGGTAATGTTGTTATAGATACCTTGAAATATGATTGAATTTCTTGATTATATCATTAGGTTGCCTCTTGAGTGTGAGAAATTATTTTAATAAAATAAAAGGGTCAATCAATTATCTAAATTATAAAATAAATACATATTATAATTATATCCAACCATGAATTAAATTAGTTTATAATCTAAAAACCAATTGATACTCAGAACCATCTAATGTGAAGGGAAAAAATCTAGATGTTGTATCCTCATGCTGAAATTTTAATAATCTCATAGCATTTTTGAAATCTTGAACATGTTTTTATATTATTTCATTATTCTATAATTTTGGAATGTATTTGAAATCATTCAAAATAATTTCATTCTAAATTATAAGGATGATAATGGTTATGTCAGCAAGCCAAGCCATGCTATAGCTATCTTGATTTTATGTTTTCTAATTTTTAGCTATTTTTTATATATTTGACAAAATTTAAAAAGAAAATAGGAGAGGAAACTAATCATAAGCGCCCATCCTTATAATGCCATTTAACTATTGATGCATGTTTAGCACATCATATCCTAATTAGATTTAAACCTCTCTTTTTTAGGACTATTATAAGTGTCCAATGCATGAGTTGAAGGTTTTGACTCTCCTAAATTCTCTATGGGAATAATAATCAATGACTTATAAGCTCAAAATGGAGGTTCCCCTTAGTAATCATAATCATGACCCAAATGCTTATATATAGTGATTATATGATATAAAAACCAAGATCTCATAAAAAATGGGATAAAAATGAGGGGAGGGTAAATAAAAAAAGAGACTTTAGACTCTAGTTAAGCAGTCATCACACTAACACATTACTTTATAGGATTCAATGCATGGTAATTGACATTAATTATATGTAGTTAAAAACTCAAATATTAATAAGTTATGAACAAGAGTCTAATATTATTAACTATGATCATAATTCAATCCCAAAATTATATCTTTGTACCTAGTTCATGGCATAAAAGAGAAAAAAAACATTCCGATGTAGCAAAGAAATATTAGAGACTAACTATCTAAGATCATTAGAATAGTTAAATTGAACATTCTAATATACTCATCATGAAACACATTAATCTCCTAAGGAATTACTTAAGGCACCTAAACCCACATCATTTCCCTAGAATGAGAAAGAAGAATAAATAGAGCAAGGCAAAGGAGTGCTTAGGAATATTCTAGTTGATTTTTGTAGTTCTCTATTTGTATTTCCATTAAAATATTTCCTTCTTTAGGTAGCATGCCAGTGAGTTGGAAAACTAGAAGAATAATTTTTCATAACTTGATAATAAAGTAACCCATTTACAATTTTTAAAATATGTATTTATAGATCATGGGTCCTTCTCATTCATTATCACAATGGCAAAGTTTGTTATATCCAAAAGCACACGTAGAAAAAGATAAAAACAAGAGTGGGAATATAAGATCATAATTAAATATTATTATTCATTGGAGCCACCTAAGTACATGATAATTTGGTTATGATATATTATTTTAATCCCCATAAATCATTTATCTTTACCCTTTTTTTCCCTTGCCACACACTACATCTTGCAGGATCATGGCATCTTCTCATGGGTTTTGTTTTTATATATATGAAGATACGACCCACTCAAGAAGTTAAAAATTACACTAAGGATTGTGAATGTCATGAAGGTTGAAAATTAACAAAAAAACTGAAAATTAATGTAGAGGCTATGAATTTACACAAGGATCATAAAGTGAGACAAATTTCCACAACTAATTCCAAATGTTGTAAAGGAGCCACAAATAAGGTTGAATGCCAAAGACAGTTTCCAATGAGTTGTGATGACCTAAAAATAAATAACATTACATCATATACTAATAATCAATAAAATAGATAATTAAAATATAATAAGAGGATTTGAATGAAACAAATAAGTTTACTACAAAGCCTTTAAATTTTTTTACCACAAATTACATCAAGACATGAATTAACAAGGACTATTGGTCCTAAGCAAACAAACCCTCAAATTTTATTTTGTGAATTCTTATATATTTTTCTCATTTTTATCTTTTAAATGTGGGTCCCTATTATAAAAATAATGGGGGTGTGTTGGCCACAACAAATGGTGGTAGGAGAAATAATGTGAAGTGTTTAGAACTCAGAAATTATGGTCAAGTTTGTAAATAAGATAAGAAATTATGAAATAAAATATCATGTTTTCAAAATAAATATGCATATTAGTTTCAATCTTAGCACACAATATTATAATAATTTAACATATACATATATTTATATATGTGTGTATTATTAAATTTATTTTCCTTTTGATTTTTGACATACCTAAGGAGTGATTATATGATTAAAATTTGTGAAGGATATAATTTATTTTCATTGGCTAATGGGGGAAGGCTAGGGAATTTCTCTACTTCTATCTAGGCATCTTATAGCCCTGATAGAGATACCTTTGGATTCACTCTAGGCCTTGCTCCATTATCAACTAGGTAGGAAAGCCTATGATGGAGGTTACTTGAATCACCCTTTAGAAGATTAATTTTGATTTTGATTTGTATATTTCATGTTATCATTTTATTTCTTTTGAGTTATATTTTGGGTAATTCAAATGGTTGTGAACCATGAGCCAAGGTGAAGGGATTTGACAAAATATTTAATAAGAGATGATCTTTCCTTTATTTTTCATACACCTTAAGTTAATGCCTTACTTTGATAAAGTATAGTCATGAATATTTTTCAATTTAAAATCCTTTCTTAAATTATGTGTTATTTTTGAAACAAATGCTTGGTTTACTGAAGAAAACACAAAATGTTGAAGCATATTGTTGTAATTCAATCCATATTTTACAAGATTTCCTAGATTTTAAATGTTTCATAATGATTTATGCATTAATTATCCAAATTTAAAGTGTGGAAAGGCTCAAGTTCCATGTAAACTTTGTCAATCAAAATATTATAGGAAGGGAAGGATAATATTTTTTAATTTATTTCACAAGTTGTAAAGAGCGATAACCTCAAAACAAACCTAAATAGAACTAAAAGTAATACAAAATAAAATAGATATTAGGTAATAACATAAATCATAATCTAAAAGGAAAATAATCTAAGTTTTCACTACTCATAAACTAACAACACATCCAAATCTTGGAGGGTTGCCCTAAAATGTTTGCATGAAACATTTAGAATTTCATAGAAAAAGCAATTTTCCATTCTTTACAATTCTCAACCTAACAAGGACATCCTTGTATTCTTCTCGTAATTCACTCAATTTATATATTCCAAATACCAAACATTGCACAAGAAAATGATTCATGTGATGATATTCATCAAATATGAATTTAAAAGAGGATTTGGGATTAGGTAGATATACCTTAAATTTAGACAAAAGGAATTCATGAAATTATTTTACTTGGACCTCTATGGTATTTGGAATCATAGGCACAATGAATACCAACTCTTTGTTATGTTATTTATCTAGTGAATAGGCTTCTAATTATTCATTTTTCATAGGTTCAATGAATATTTCTACATGGATCTTTTCCTCTATTTTTTTATCACTGCCATATTATTTTGAAAAATTGGCCTCATCAATGAATTTTGATTAAATTCCATGCAAGACATTGATTTTTCCTCACTTTATGGTTTCTAAAATTCCTATAATTCTTATGTGGGAATCTCTTTTACATCTCTCAAAATTGTAATTTACATATAAAAAATTCATGATCATCATACTTCTTACTATCACATGTGTTTTCATCTAAAACATACATTTTAATTAATTCATCCATAATAAATGAATGAGAGGAAGCATATTTCATTTTTGTCTTAAAAGATAACTCCCTAAATAACTTGAAAACCTCTACATAAGCTAGAAATAAATTATTTATTGTAGATGTCTTACAAAACATGGCTATGAAAGGATCTAAAGCATTTGTGTACACATCCAGAATGGTGGCATATTTAGGTATATAGATAATGGTAATGTTGTTATATATCTCTTTAAATATGAGATTTAAATCCATAATTGGTTCACTAGTTTCCTCTTGAGTGTGAATAACTAACTCAAAAAAATAAAAGGGTCAATAAATTATCTAAATTTAAAAATAAATGCATCTTCTAATTATTTCCAGTCATGAATTGAATTAGTTTCTAAAATTAAAAACCAATGATACTCAAAAACATCTAATGTGAAAGGAAAAACTCTACAAGTCACATCCTCATGCTAAACATTTAATAATCTCATAACATTTTTGAAATCATGAGCATGTTTTTCTAGTGTTCCATTATTCTATAATTTTGGAATTTATTAGAAAGCATTTGCATGAATATCATGTTGAATTCCATAGATGTTAATGTTTATTTCATCAACTTAGGCCATGATTTACCTCATTTTATTTTATAGTTTTATAATTTCTAGGTATTTTTGACATATTTGACAATTTTGAAGAGAAAATAAAGGACGAATCTAATCATATGGGGCCCTCCTTCTAGTGCCATTTAACTACTGATGCATTTTTAACATGCCATAGACTAGCACATTTTCACCCTCCTATTCTAGGATTGATAGAAGTATCCAATGAATAAGTTGAAGGTTTTGATTCTCATATGTAGTCTATCGGATTAGTATCCAATGACCTATAATATCACAAGGGAGGTTCAACTTAGTAATCATAATCATGCCTGGAATTATGATGTATAGTGGTGTTATGATACAAAAACAAATATCTCATATAAAAAAAGGATAAAAATGAGGGGAGGGTAAAATAGAAAATAGATTTCAAACTTTAGCTAGGTAATTATCTCACTCATGAAATGTTTTAGAGGATTAAATTCACATCAATCAAAATTAATAAAAAATAGTTAAACCCTTAAATGTGAATAAATATTGAGCAAGAGTCTGAGGATAATGACTATGATAATGAGTCAATCTTAGAAGTGTCTCTTTTCAAGATAAATCACTTACAATAAATAATTATAGCACATCTTACTATAATAAATTTATAAAGAACTTGTTTTCTTCATAAAATAACAACACCACATTCCAATACAACAAATAAATATCGTAGACTAAATATCTAAGATGATTAGAATAGTTAAACTACACATTATAATCTATTAAAGATGAAACACATAAATCTCCCAAGGAATAAATTAAAGATGAAAAACCCACAACATTACCTTGAGATGATAAATAATTTTTAAAAAAAACAAGACATAAGATCTCATGACCATTATAGCTAAATTTATTATTTCTCTCTTTGTATTTTCATTAAAATATTCCTTATCAAGTAGCATGCCAGTGAGTTAGAAAATTAACAATGTAGTTTTTTAGACCCCACTAATGAAGTGACATATTTATAATGTTTCAAATATGTATTTATAGATTAGGGGTCCTTCCCATTCATTGTTAAGATGTAATTTTTTTTAGAACCATAAGTACACGTAGAAAAATAAAAAATCAAGAGTGGGCATATAAGACTAGAATTAAATATTTTTCTTCACTAAAGCTTCCTAAACACATGATGATTTAGTTAGGATCTACTATTGAGATCACTATAAATCATAGGAGACTTCATATTACCGTGACTACTAAGAATTATTTTGGAGACTTTGAAGTGTCATGGAGACTGTAAACTACTGTGGAGACTACGAACTACCATAACAGTTTCAAATTACCACATAATTCCATGACTAAGTCCAAATGTCGTGGAGGATCCATGAATAAGGATAAATAACTTTGAGTGATTTAAAATAGTATTGAATATTTGTGAATAAGGAACACAACATCAGATACTAATACTTGATAAAATGGCTAAGTAAAATAGACTAATAATGCTTTGAAAGAAATAATAAATTTTATTACAATTCCTTTACAAATATGTTAGCAAAAAATACAACAAGCAATGAAATTAGGACTATTGGTCCTAAGTAAACAAAATTGCATAATTAATTATATGAAGTCTCATGTTTTTCTCATTTTGATTTTTTTTAATGTGGGTCCCAATTATGAAAATAATAGGGGCATGTTGGCCACTTAAATTGATGACATATGTAGGGAAAACATTTTGAATTGTTTAGAAATTATAAATTTTTACCAAATTTGGTAAAAAAGTCATAAATTATGTAATAAAATATCATGTTTTCAAAATAAATTTGATTATTAGTTTCAATCTTATCACACAATATACTAAGCTTTTAACATATACATAGATTCAAATGTGTATGTGTGTGTAGTGATTTATTTATTTGACCTTTGTTTTTTAACATATATAATGAGTGATAACATGATTAAAAAATATGAAAGATATTATATTTTTTAATTAGTTGAGAGGGGAAGGCTTGGGAATTTTTATTCTACTATCCAAGTGTCAATAGCCCCAATAGAGATACCTCTAGCTTCACTCTAGGTGTTATTTCATTTCTGGCCAGGTGAGAAAGATTATGTTTGAGGTTACCTAAATTAACCTTTATAAGAGATATTGTTATTTTGATTTTAATATTTCATGATCTCCTTTTCTTTATTTTCATTTATCTTTTGGGTCTTTCAAAGGGTTGGGAACCAACCAGCCAAGGTGAAGGGATTCGATAGAAGATTTAATCATATCTTTCCTTTGTTGTTTATAAACCTCAAGGTAATGCTTTAGTGTGATAAAGTTCAATCATTTATCTTTTTCAACTAAAAATATTTTCTTAATTTATGTGTTAATTCTAAAATAAAGTCTCAATTTCTTGATGAAAACACAAAATTCTCAAACATAATGTTGATATTCAATCAAAATTTTACTAGATTTTCTAAAGTGTAAACATTTCATAATGATTGTGACATTAATAATCCAACTCAATAGTGTCAAATGGATCTAGTACCATGGAAAATTAGCCAATCAAAACCTTTTAACATGAAAGTAGATTATTTTTTTATTTGTTTCACAAGCCATCAAGAGAAAGAACCTCAAAATAGACCAAAATTAAATTTAAAGTGACATAAAATAAAAGAGAAATATGGAAAAAATATAAATAAAAAACTAAAAAGAAACTAATCTAAGTTATTTCAATTATTTCACACACTTCTTAATCTAGAAGTAAATAATGAAAATAGTAATAGGGTGTCTAGAAGAATACCTGATAAAGTGTGTGCATGAATCCAAATGATAGTGGGAACTCCTCTTTGGCTTGGAAGGAATAACCTAGAAATAAGAAAACACTAAACAAAACTTGTTTGTTAAACAAAGATGAAGGATTGACTACCTAGTGTATGCTAGATCCAAGAAGCAAAAGCTTATTAGGATGGTTGTCAATCCACTCCATGATGAAAATTAAATTTGATAACGGAAGGAAAAGATACTTGCATCTAAAAATAAGAAATTAAATGTTATGAAAGAAGGAAATAAAATGCCTATTTTTAAAAATGATTAAATATCACAAATATAGGTCAATACTTATGTTAGGGAAATTGGTATCAAATCAAAAAATTAGAATAGGTTCTATGTACAGGCCATAATGTATAAAATAGGATTTGGTTAAGGGTGATGGGATGAAAATGACTTGATATTATTTTCTACAATAGTCAACTAATGATGATTAGGTGAACTAGCTATAGTTCGGATAACTAATAATGGTTGGGTAACCGGTGATGGTTGAGGTAACCATCGATAGTTGCCTATGTGTTCTAGGAGGATATTGAAGTGAAGTTATAGAATGATTAATAGGTAGGTAAGGGTTTTGATATAGGTTTATGGGATGGAGAATAAGATGTTAAGAGGTCTAGTTTAGGTAGGGAGGTTGGAAATAAGATGAAATAATGAAAAAAAGCACAAGATACCTATAACTTGATAGTGGAGGGCTGAGGTAATTTGGCTACAGTGATGGTACTTTAGCCTCTAAAGGTGATGCACATAGAGGTTTAGGTCTATAATGTTACTACTTAATTTTTGAAGGGATGATGAATACCTGCATAAGAAAATATGATAGCCTAGACATAAATTTTTTTTTGGATCCCTTTCACTTCCTCCTCTTGTCCTTTTGTAGGATGAAGTTGCTAATTGGGATGGAGGAAGTTACTAATTTGATAAAGGGAGAAAGTTACCAATTTATGAAATTTTAAATCTCATTTTCTTTTCACAAAGAATTTTTTAATTATGCAATGTTTTTCTTTCACATAGCTGGTAATTACTATAAAGTAGGCTCAAGGACCTAACCATTGATAGTCAGGCTAACAATCTATGGTTAGGTTGACCATTGATAGTTAAGGGACCAGAATATAATGAGTTGAAGTAAGTTAAAATGGGTGAATTAAATGTTTTATCCAAATGTGTTAGGGGTTAGATAGGCTCAAGTTAGTAGATGAGTCTAATAGATTAGGTGGTCCCCTAAATGTGAGGTCAGACAAGGGTCAAAATGCAATTTAACATCAAAATCTATCATGTGGAGTTTTTGAGTGTCTACATTTTTCCCCTTTTGTTATGAAACTTTGATTTCACAAATTGTAGATCAAAAATAGATGGTTGGTCAAGGTCTGGTTGCCTTGAGTACGGGAGGGGTTGTTCCCCCTCAAATTGAGAGTCAATGAGGTGAAAGTGAAATTAGGTCATGGTTTTATAAATGGTAAATTGGTATTCATGAGGTAGGTGGCATAAAAAAAGATTAGATAGTTGAGATGTAAACATGTGCACAAAATATGACTAAGGGTGATAGTCAAGATCATGCAAAGACTAAATTTGCCAATGTTTGTAAAAATAAGGTTGATTCTAGAGGGGCTTGTGATAGGGTTAATCGATCTATAACATTGGTCATAGTTTATTAGGTCAGGCCTATAAAGCCATATAGATAGGGTCAGTGTTGGTCACAATTATCTAGGGTAAGAAGTGCACTCATGAAACAACACAATTAGTCAGGTCATGTACAAGGTGGTGTAAAGTTTAAAATTTTAACATGGCAATGTTGGTCGATGTGGTTAAAGTAACCATGTAAAATCATTGCAAAACATGTGAATTATCTAGGTCAAAATGACCAACATCGAGGTGGACATGGTGTAATAGTTGGTAGGTTGGGTATGGTTTGGTAGGGGATGGCCGAGTTGACTCCATATACACTAGGAAGGTGGATGTTGCCTACATAGTTCCAAGGACACGAAATATAAAAAGAATGTTAGGCTAAATGTAGTTTTTCTAGGGTCAGTTATGAAGTAAGGATTAAGTGATCTCCTAAGGGTAGAACTTAGGTGAGGTACCTAGAGAAATAAAAAATGGGAGGGAACACTGATTAGTGATAGTCAAGGGTTACCTTAGGGTTAATTAGTGATGGTCACCCTCACCATCACTGATCATGATAAGACCTTAAATGATCGAAAGGTTAAAAGTAAAAAAATGAGTTCATGTTTTCCATTTAACTTTGGTGTTTTATTTTGGGTAGTTTGTGCATTTTTTATTTTTAGTACTGAGCATGCTAAGGTAGAGGTGATTGAGTGGGTGATCAAGATTTTGATTTTTACTGAGATCATATTCGAAGGAAGGTGGATGAGGACACAACCACATGGTTAGATGGGGGCATCGAACACATCAATGATTGTAGAATGAGTTAGGTTGTGTTTTAAATTTGATAGGTAGCTTTAAGTTAATGATGTTAAATTTTCATGTGAGAGATAGAGGGTTTGGGAAGGAGTCAAGGTAGAGTGTTAAATGGGGTTTTGAAAAAAAATATTCCCTAGGTTTAAAATGTTGTGAAATTGATCAAAATAGAGGGGGAAATGGGGATAATAAAGGTGTTAAGAGTTGGTAATACAATGCAAGATCAGTGTAGGTAGGATTTTTGTTGAATATGGGTGTGGGTGTGTGTAGAGGGTTGGGGAGGTCATAGGTTTGAGGTGTGTTATTAGCGGTCACATATAGTGATCATCGATAGTTCACCTGAATGGTGATGATTGAACCTTAAGGCAAAAAATGGGGGGCAAGGGACCATCGATAGTTTTCTAAATCATTAGTAGTTGAAGGGATTTAAGGAATATATAAAAACATTTTTTTTGAGTTATGTTTAAATTTTGAGATTTTGATAAAGTTGAAGTGTGGTAAAAAAATTAAATTTTGAGTTATTTTATTCATTTTTAGAATGGTTTTAAAAGGGTAAAATGATTGAAGTTTTTGAAGTTTTTGAATTATATAAGTGGTTAAGTGGAGTTTTAAGTTGTTTAGTAAGAGTGAATTGGGTTATGTAAAAATTTTGGACACTATGGGAAATGTGAAAGATAAAAAAATCACTAGAGGTGTAGAAAGCATGTGAGGGTTTTTAGATTGGTCAAAGGTTGTTAAAGTTGGGAAATGTTTTAGGAGGTGTGTGTAGGGGATGTTCAAAAGGCTTAGATTGGAGGAGAGGCTAGATTGTTAAAAATAAAAATGATTTAGTTGGGGAAAATGATATGCTAAGGTTGGTGTTGAGATATATGTAAGTGAGGTCAATGTGATAGATTTTATCATGAAAAGTTGACAAAGAGAGGTGTAAGTTAAGACTTAGTTTTTAGGTGGAAAACTAAGTATGCAAGCTAATGTGATTACTTTTGTAGGCCTGTGAGTAGATCCAGATGAGGGACTGAGTCCTGAGGATCTTCATCAAGGTTTGAGATAGGATGATAGTAGAGGATTGGAGGCACATGGAGATAGTTAGCCTAGGGGCCATGATACATTATCATCACCTACTATGGGATTCACCTATAAACATCATGATCATTGAAATATGGGACCCCATGATGAACACCTTCATGTTATCGACTAGAGAGATGACAATTGTTATTGGAGGATGTGATTAGGATCACATGGCTACCCATTTGGGGGGAGTCAATTTATCATATATAGAGAGAGAGGATATAGATTATTATATGGACCTGATATATAGAGAAAATCATGCTCATTACAATTGGCATGCATGGGGGTTTAGGATTAGGACATTATACCAGAGGGCCCAAGAGGATTGATACTTATTGATGATGATGATGATGATGATGATGATGATGATGATGATGATGATGATGATGTGATGATGGTAGTGACTTGTTTCACATTATCAAAATTGAGTCATGGTCAATTTCCATACCTGTTACTGGGGGTACTAGTGGAGATGTTGTTGGGGAGGACTATGTTTAGATGGGCCCTAGTGTTACTAGTCCAAATTTATAAGGAGTTATAGGCCTTCTGAGCACATAAGAGATATAGGATTAGTGTTAGTTTCATACTCCACTACTAAGAGTTTAAGTATATTCAGTTTTTGAGACCATTAGGGGTACCATGGTAGGGATTCACTCAGGTAGCCTTTCTAGTGGGTTTCATGTGATAGAGATATATTGATGATTTGATAGGGAAAGGTGGAGGATACAGAGGCATTGATTGGTTTAGGGATGCTTTTAAGGGATTGGTGGTAGGTGATGTTATATGAAGGGCATATGTGGATTGGCTTGGTTAGACTGGGCATAGGTATCAGACATTATCCTTACATAGCTAGTGTTGGATTTATGGGAGGTGAGATGGGGAGACTGAGTCGATCTCCTTTGATTGATTATGGTGATATTTTGGGCTAGTATAAGGGATCCCCCTAAATTTCCATGATAAATTAGGGAAGAGGTTGAGTTTTTACTACAAGAACCATAACCATAGGATGTCATAATAGACTATGAGGAGATACCAACTAGAGTGGCCATTGATAATGCAAAGCTTATAGATGGTTGTGAAGCATGGTTCTAGGATAGATACGTAGTGGCTAACTTTAGATGGGGTAATGGGGGGTAGAATCCTATGGATGTAGACCCTATAGGGTAATCAACATAGGATGGTTAGACAATAAGGACACTAGTAGTAGCACAAGCTTAGATCATAGGGTTATAGGGATAGGTGGTCACATTATAATCATAAATTTTCCCCTTACAAGGGTAAGTTACCACTTTGATTGGTGAGCATGATACAATGAAGACCTCCTTGGATTTAGTTACTCAGGAGAAATATTTATTGAAATAGAGGGAAAGCATTGTTATAGCAATAGGAGGAGGACCTCTTGACATAGTTTTGAGGACACAGTACCTAGCCATCATTGAGGAGTTGAGATATTAGAATTCAATAGTGATTTCATAGTTTCCATTGGAGATGAGATATGGGGAGTATAGGTTCAACTTAGTACGGGGTCCATCTATAGTGATTCCAAGATAGTGGGCCTTGATAGTGGGGCAGGCAAGGAAGCCACTACTAGATGGTAGTGCAAGTGTAGGTGTAGATGGGGCTAGTGGCAGTGTACTAGACGCCTAATTGATGAGATTATGTATATGATTTTTATATTAGCATACATGTTGATGATGTGAGATGTATATGAGTGAGAGATACATTTATGAGATGTATATTTTTTTTATTACAATGGATTATATCATTGACATTTGAGTATATCGATGATTATGTTGACATATGACATGATGATTATGTTTCTATGTTCATGATGTTGCATTGATGATGTATTTTTATATTATGATTATGATTTAATGATGTTTATGGATCATGGATGTCATGTATGCTTTTACATGCTTATGGTTATGATTGATTATTTAGTTAGGTAGTTGATGATGGATATGATGGATGTTGTTTAAAACATGTTTTTGATTAAGATATTTGTGGTTATTTATCATGGTTGCATAGAGTAGGAATATTTGATAGATAGGTTATGATGATGTTATTGTTTATGAGATGATTATGACAATGTGGTTGGTAGATAGGATGATATTTTATTTTAGGGATGATGTTGATTATGTTTTATGATGATCTTATGATGTTATAATGTTATAATGATATGTTGTGATTGTTCACAATGTATGGTTCTTGATGTTTTGTTTATGGGTAGGATATGTGTTTATTTACTAATGCTATGGGAATATAATGGAAGCACATAAATTAGGTGTAGATAACAAATTAAATGTGAGAAAGAGATAAGAATTGTGAGACATATGACCACATGAACTAATGAATAGAGGGTAAGAAAAAGGCATGATGTTTTGAGTTGGCAAGGATGTAATAATAAATCACCATAGTGGGATTGACTTAGTAAACATAAACTTGTTTAATGCTTCATAAGAGCATGATTTGATTCAGAAATAATGTTTTCCAATCACTTTGTATCAATTAAGCTCATAGTTCCATGATTTTAGAGAAGGATTTAAAGGAAGGGAGGTGATAGGTAGAAGGTTAAGTGTTAAATAAGTAAAAAGGTAACTTGATGTGGGTTATTTTTCCCCTTCTATAGGTGACCAAAGAACCATAATAGATAAGTCCATGCCTATGATATATAGACAAATTAAATCAAAAAGTCTATAAATTCCATATATATGAGCTGATTACAGAGAAATGGGATAATGCATAGATTGATCAATGTAGGAAGTCTACAAATGACACTTATAAGAAATAATTATGGCTTACTTACTTTGATTGTGACATAGGGTTGTTTGTTGCTTTTGTTATTTTGATAATTTGTTGAAGTTTATCAAGGCGAGAAGCTTCACATGATTATGCATTATCCATCCTTCAAGGGAGTGGTCTAAAATTGGATTTTTATAGCTTTACTTTAAGGAAGAAGTCTATTTTTAAGCAAATTTTAATTTTTAGGTAGTTGTTCTTCAAAAGAGTAGTATGCAATGCTAGAGATATGGGCTAGACAATGTTTTGGTACCCCAATTTCTCAATTATGAATGTTGAGTTACACATGGACAAGTCTATTTAGGCTTAAAGGTTTAACTTTATGGAGGTATAACTTTAGCATAAAAGGTTAATGATAGATGAGGGAAAGTGGTTTGAGATATAACTAATATATGGATTCCATCTAATTAGATATGAAAAGTACCTATGAGAACCATGTTATGGGTAGAGACGTGATGCCATAACTATGATAGATAATCACAGAGTTATATGTTGTAATTATTTTTTCCCAAGGGGATTAAGGATAGGTAGGTGAAAAAAATATTTAAAACCAAGGGACAATCTTAAGTTAGACATAAAGGTGAGGTTGATCCTTATTTCAACAATTGAAAGGATGTAAATATGAAGTATTGAGAGGCTTAGGTTTTGGTTTGCCATCAAGAGAGGAAAAATGATAAGCTCCTGATCCATACTTATGGGTTATGATGTAGGGACCAAGCCAATTGAAAGAAAACTTGACCTTTTTAATCTTGTCCATATTAGTTATATGTTGTTTCTCCTTAAGGATAAGGTCTCTGATGTTGAACTCTCACTCTTTTAGGTTTTTTTATATACACATTTGATTCATTAATTATAGACATGATGATGATTAAGTGCTACAAGGAAATGCTCATCAATAAGTTCAAGATATGTGAGGCATTCTTGATGATATTCACTCTTAGAAAGGATTTCATGTAAACATATGTGAAGAAATGAAATTTAGACTTCAATTAGAAAGAACACCTCGACTCTAAAGATGAGAGAAAAGGGGTAGTACCCACAAAGGTTTGAATGATAGTGTGATAGGCCCATAAAGTGAAAGGGATGTGCAAATGCCAATCTTGACCTGAAGCACTTACTACTTTGGTGAGCATTTTGATGAGAATTTTATTAGAGGCTTCCACCTATCCATTTTCTTGTGGATGGTAAGGTGAGGAAAAGCTTAACTTGTTGCCAAAAACATCACAAAGCCCTTGGAATTTACAATTTTAAAAATATTTTCAATTATTGATGATTATCTTATGAGTATCACCAAAGTGGTAGATGATATGGTGATTGATGAAGTCAATAATTTTTTTAGATTTGGTTGAAATAAGAGGGATGGCCTCCACCCACTTGGTGAAATATTTAGTGGTGGTAATGATGTATTGATGTCATTTTGAAAAATGAGGATTGATTTCCCCATTAAGGTTAAGACCCCACTGTGATAAGGGCCAATAATCTTTGGATACTTGAAGACCATGAGGAGGTGCATGATGAAAGTTAGAATGTTATTGACATTTGACACACTTTTTTACATATTCACAATAGTCTTGATTGAGGTTTGGCCAATAGTAGCCAAGATGGAGAATACGCTTAGAAAAAACTAGGCCACTAAAGTGTCCCCCACAAACTCCATCATGAATTTCCTTGATGGTGTAGGAGGATTCATGACTATGCATGAAATAGAGAAGAATGATGTTGAATCTACATTTTTAAATAATCCCCCCTAGTATGGTGTAATTATAGGTACTTTGAACAAAGTTCTTTAGGCATTCTTCAAAAGGTTGGGAGGAATAATGCGAAGGTTAAGATAGTCAAAAGTTTAGTCATAGCAAACATTAAAAGGAGATGTCTCCACATTATAAATGGTAGTTAGATCAGAAATAGTATATGAAGGTGTGATTAAATGATGGATGGTGATAAATAGTTTAGATTTGGTAGGTTGAGATGGGATTTGGGAAGCAAGGGATGCCATGGTATCTGTGAACTTATTAGTAGAGCAAGGAACTAACTGGATAGTGTAATGATTGAATGATGCCAAGTGTACATCCATGAGTTATTTTTACTTTATTAGGGCATCATTTTTACATTAATAATATTTGGTGACCTAATTTATTACTATTTGGGAGTTTCAAAAGACATTGATTGTTTTGACTCCCAAGGCTAGGGAAGTTTGGAGACCTATGACTAGGACTTTATATTCAGATATGTTGCTGGTGAATTTGAAGTCAAGTTTTAAAAAAAGGGGAAGAGGTTCACCATTAAGGGGAATGAGAATAAATCTAGAACCCCCACTATTTTTTCATTTAGATCCATAAAAAAACATGGTCATTTGGTAGGTGGGTTCTTCTTGAGAAAGAGTTTTAATGGACTCATTTGGAAAGGTAAGAGGAAGAGGTTGATTGTCTAGTAGAGGAGCTTCAACCAATTGGGTGGTGATGACCTATCCTTTAATAGAATTTTTTGGAAGGAACTCAAAATCAAACATAGATAGGAGCATGAGCCACTTATCCATACACTAATTTTGGTATGGCTTAGAGTGCATATACTTCATGGGATTAGTGTTATTGATGACATAGGTTTTATGATTAAGGAGATAGTGATAGAGTTTGGAGGCTACAAAAACTAAAATTAGGTAGATTTTTTTGGGATGGGTATGCTAAGTTTCATATTTGATGAGGGTATGGCTAATGTAATAGATGGCTTGCTCTTTATTCTATTCATCACGATGTGTGAGCATTACCCTAAGGAATGGTCTATGGTGGATATATATAGGTAAAAGTGCTAGTCTTCCTTAGGAGGGGTAAGGATATGTGGAGAGAGAAGGTACTTCTTTATTTCATCAAAGGCTTGTTGACATTCTTTGGTAAACTTAAAAGAGGTATCCTTATTTAGGAGGTGGTGGAAGGGTTGACATTGATCGAATAACTAGGAGATGAAGTGATAGATGGATTGAAGTTTGCCCTATAGGCTATGGAGTTACATAAGGTTGGTATGAGAAGGCATATATAATATTTATTTAACTTTAGTGGGTTATATTTCAATTCCATGGAAATGGATGATGAAACCAAGAAGCTTACCTAATAAGACTCCAAAAATGCACTTCTTGGGATTGAGCCTAACATGATAATGGATTAGTCAGCTGAAGATGATGGTGATAACATGTAGATGATACTTATAGTGTTTGGATTTCCCAAGCATATCATCCACATAGTCCTCTATGATTTTATGGATGAGATCATGAAAGATATAGGTCATAGTCCACTGATAGGTTACTCTAGTGTTCTTGAGTCCAAAGGGCATGAATTTATAGTAGAAAGTTCCTTATGGGCTGTTAAAGGAAGTGTTATGCTGCTATTTGGGGGAAATCAAGATCTGATTATATCTTAAGAAACCATCCATGAGAGATAACATTTCATGGCCAGTTGTAAGATTAACAAGTTAGTTGATGTTGGTAGAGGAAAGTCATACTTTGGTCAAGTGAGGTTGAGGTCACAAATTTTGATGCAAAAATGAAGTCCCCTATGGGCTTAGTGATCAAAACAATGTTAGAAACCCATTATGGATATTCAATGGGTTGAATGAAGTCAATGGATAAGAGATTCTAAAGTTCTTATTTAAAAAGAAGAGCTATGCGAGGATGTATCCTATGAAGATTTTTCCAAACTAGTTTAACCTTAAGATGAATAACAACATTGTGGAGGGTAATAAAAGGGTCAATTCTAGGAATATCCTAATAGGACCATGAAAAATCTATGTTATGGTCTTGAAATAAGGAACGGTATTCTTGTTGCTCCATGAAATTTAAAGATTGGCTAATTTTGATGATATGAGGGTTATCCTGAGTTCACAAATTAACATCAATGGTGGATTTATTTAGCATAGTTTGGTTCTTCAAAGGGAGAGATTTATGAATTAAATAATCCCATACACTTAAGTAGATGAGAATGGAATCATCATCTTGACATTGGATGGTGTTGATGGTATGAGAATCATGTTCAATCATTTCAAGATGGATGAGAGGAAAGGTTTTAGTTTGGTCATCCTTTTGATAGGTTAGGGGGTCAAAACTAATGGTATTGATCAAAAATAAAGTTAGATGGGATGATGTTAGAGTCCTCAAGTTTAGAGGAAGATGGGGCTTGTGAGGATGGAGGTTCTACATTAATGGTGGCAATGGGTTTTGGTGATGTGGGTTCTTTTGGTGGTACAAACCCAAGGCCAAAGAACTCATGAGGTTTTTGAGTTTTTATGATGGGTAACTCATGAGGCCATTATTCATAAAAGCCAAGACCAAACCCCTTCCAAGTTCACTAGTAAAGGTAATCTTTGGCAAAGGTTGGTTTTTCTAGGTAATAAAAATTGGTAGTGAATGGTTGGATGAATGGGGTAATGGTAGGAACGAGAAGTGGCTGATCAAGTCCCCCATAGATGAAATTTATTTAATAATTGGGGAACCCAAAATGGATGATGATTCTAATGTTTGGATCATAAGAAGGGTCATATTGGATATTCCCATATTCTTGTGGAGTAGGGAAAGCATCTAAGGCTAAAAGTCAATATTCCTTAAGAGAGAGACGTTGAAATGTGGATTGCAAGGGGTCCTCAACTTGAATTTGGGACAAAGGGATGGGAGTTCTAGTTGATGCTTCATCATCATTATGAGTATAAGTTTTGATGGTTTTGGTTGGAGGGCTTGGCTTCTTATAATATAGTTGAGAGATAGATGAAGGAGGTAGGAGAACATCATTAGACTGACATGCCATACTGCAAGAGGTGAAGGGACTAGGGCTAGCTTTGATGGTAACAACTTATCCCTCATGGTCAAATTTTACACAATGATGTAAGGTGGAAGGGATACAACTCATATCATATACCTAAGGGTGTTTGAGGAAGAAATTGTATTTAAACTCATCCTCTATCATGTAAAATAGTTTGGGGATGGTATGAGGTCCCAAGTGGATATGGATGAGAACGATCCCTAATGTAGTAGCCATGGTATCATTAAAGGAACAAAGGACTATTATAAATTTTAACATGATGTTTTTGGGTAGCTAAATTTGGTCATATGTATGGGAGGAGATAATTTTGATGCTAGATCATCCATCAATCATAACCCTCTTGATTTGGGTTTGATTAATGTATGTTGTGATGGAAATGGGATGATCAAGTCTTTAAGATTAGCGAGAGGTATTTTAGAATCCTAAAAGGTGATGAGGGAAATTTTTTTGAGGGATATAAAAAAGGGTATAATAAGTTGAGGTTCATCTATTTGAACCTCTATAGATTTCATAGCCTTGATTAGTGCTTGGTGATGGTGGGTTGAGGTGTTGACTAGTTCATAAAGTCTCATTTTCACTAGTGTTTAGTGAAGTTGTTTCAACATGATACATTGGAAGGATTTTGATGGCTTGGAGGTAGAGGCTCTAAGAATGGATACTTTGGGTTTTTTTGGTGGAATAGGTGAAGGTGTAGGTATTTGGTTTTGGTTGAAAGGTTAAGGGGTGGAAGGGTAAGTCCATATAATTGATGCCTTAGCTTTTCCCTTATCTTTATATTGGTCTTGGGATCATGTAACCACATGAATAGTATGGATAAGGGGGATTGATGTATTTTGTGGTTGCTTCAGTTCCTCCCTCTCATCCTTATGTATGAGTGGGAGAGTAAGTAAAGGTTGGGTTGATGGAAAGATTGGTAAAGGGGGTAAGAAGGGTTCATCTGATAACAGGTCATCCTCATCATATAGGCTATGAATAAGGGCTTGGAGAGATTTAAAGTTCACCATGTCATGTTTTGGTGCCCTATGGTATGCATAAATCAAGTTATCATTGAACCAAGAGGGTTTGGTATTGTAAGGGTAGAATGGTTTGAGAGGTGGTAAGCTAATGGAGGAAGTTTTCAACAACCTCTATAAGACAGTTGAATAGGATTCCATCAAAGGTGTTGGAGGTGATGGATTTTTGGTTTTAAGAGTGGGAAAATTCTTAGGCATAGGTTTTATTATAGGATTTTTGGTTAGAGGAATGATTTTAGTTGGTTTTTTTGGTTGGGTTTGATTGGTTACAGTTGGTTTAGAGGTTGAAGTCATGGATTTGGAAGACTTAAATGTTGAAGGTTTTTCTATAGGTGGGAAAGTATAGGTAGACATGGTGGTTAAAAATAATGGAGAACTAGAGGGTTTGATAGGTGTAGGTGGAGAAAAGGGGGACGTTTTTTAGAGGAGGAATATGTAATTATAATGGTAGATGGATGGGGTCCTAAGATGGAATGTAAGTGAGAAGGAGGTGGTATAGGTCTAGTTTGAGGTTGAGGTTTGGGTAACTCTAACTTCTTAGTTGGTTTGGTTGGGGTTTGCATTGGTGGACTAGATGGGATTAAGTCTAACCTCAAAGGGGGATGATCATGAATAAGTGTGGGAAGAATTCCTAGGTTTTTTATTGGTTTGGTGAAATAGGCATTTTGTGCAGACTAATTACCCAATGATTACTAGATTCACTAGTCTAATTAAACATTAATTATCAACCCTGGGTGTGTAAGCTTTTCAATAGTGTTAGCACTGTATATTTATTGTTGATTCAGAAATAAACTTGCTTTTCTAGTTATAGTATAATGAGTTTATGTTAAATTTACTAGATAGATATATTATGAAACTATTGTGACAAAATTATAGAACTATTCCAAACTTATGTACCATACATGCATCACACTTATATAATCAAACTTAATAGTAAAATCAACTTACACAACACTAATAATTAAAGAGGGTCAAGATCTTCATAGTAGCTCATTTTGAGGGGGGTCATCCTCATTTAGAAATGAGCTCCAATACCTCTCTGAGAGAATTCATAAACTTCTTACAAATTCAACTTCCTCATTACTCAATTATGAATACAAATGTTATAGTTAAAAAACTTCTACTATTAGCTTCTCAAAATTATCTAACTCTTAGTCTGATCTAGGTTATACCTTTATATACAAAAGGTAGTTTATTGACTCTTAACCAAAAACACCAAACTAGGAAAATATAAAAATACTTATAAACTACCCCAATCAACCTTCAAGTGGTTAGTAACCAAAGTTACTTTTTTTAGGTTTGACTAGGTTAGAGATAAGGCATATTGTTTTGTTCTTTTATATCCTTTTGTGTTTTCTCATTATCATTATGTTTCCCATAATTGGCAACACATCCAATTTCTCCTTGCATGTAGGGAATCTGTAAAATAACTATGTTTCTTCTTAATTTTCCATTTGGTTTCCCAAGACAACTAGATGTGTCTACAATATTTCCTCAATAATGACTCTACTTTGTATAGTGGCTATAGGCACTCTACAGTAGCTACAAGAAACCTGTAGGTGAAACCTTTAGTTGTTGTGGGCACTTTGTAGTGGCTAAAATTATCTTGTAGGTGAATCTTATAGCTATTATGGGTATTATATAGTGGTTGTAGGAAACTTATAGGTGAAGCCTATAATTGTGGGTATTCTACAATGGTTGTAGGCAACTTTTAGGTGAATCCTATAGTTTCTATGGGCACTCTATAGTGGCTATGGGAAACTTGTAGGTGAAGCCTATAATTGTTATGGGTAGCCTATAGTAGATATGGCTTAGCAAGATTATACATATTTTTATGACCCTTCAAATGATTTTTAGATAAAATCACACCAATATAATTCAATAAAGGAAAAACATCAATAATTCATAACATAATACACACACACACACACACACACACACACACACACACACACACACACACACACACACACACACACACACACACACATCAATGAACATACAAAATCATAACTTCATTCATTCATTTACATTAGTGATAGATAGTTATGTCATTTACATATAAAAATTCATAGACTAAGCATGGATGAGGCTATAAAATTAAACAATTGGTGACCTCATCACTCCCCCATACTTAGCCTCTTGCTCAACCTCGATCAAGCCTTGGTTTCATTCTAAAACTACAAAATTTTCTAAAGTATATGGGTTGAGGACATCCTGACCCTTCCAAGATGTAAACATTTTTAGCATTCTCAATGTATTACCATATTTTCTTCTTTACCTCTTTGTCAACTACAAAATTTCCTTCCTAGTCAGGAATCAAGAACCATAATATAGGGGGTTAAAACATTAATCCCAACCATTGTATTCTCCACTTCCTAACAAGTTCAATATATAAGTATACCCTATGGATAGCCTCCCTAAAGTTTTTAGGGGAGTATGGTTCCTTACTTTTCAAGGCATCTAAGAGTTCTTATTATCTATGAGAGTAGGAAAAAAATTTTGCCTTCCATCTCATTCCATGAGACTCAAATAGTGGTTCTAGGCTTCCACCTTCTTTCTAACAACCCATTCCTATGGATTATTTGTGTTCATAAATGAGATCCATTATTCCACTATAGCATCTAAATCTTTAGATTCACTCCTGATCATCAGCGTGGCTTCTTTCTCCTTTCCTTGATATTCTTCCATTTATTTTCTTCTTTCATTCAAAACACATGAAGAAAATGCATTTAATAGGACATCCCCCAAATAGATGTTGGGATTCCATTTTGTATCACTGGGAATAGCATATTGGTGAATGTATAATACACTTAGCTAGGCTTCAAGATTAAGATCAACATGTCTATATGCATTAAAGAAAGATCTTAGGTCACAAACCATATAAGATTGATCATTATAAATCTTATCATGCCTGAATTTCAACAATTTTTCTTTAAAGTATATAGAATACACCCTAGAAGGGGGTCTACACTCCATCAATAGCTCAGTAATTTCATGTAGTTTACCAATATTTTCCTTCAAATATCTGATCCTAGTTTTAGAAAATTCTAATTTTTATTGTAATTCATCATGTTGTTCTTTTGATTCAACATATCCCTTGACTATTTGTACCAATTCTTTGTACTAGGCTTCACTATTACTAAATTTTTCCTTCAAAAAAATTAAAAGATCATCAGTCTATACTAGAGTGGTGGTTTAGAAATCCACATCAATAACTTCTACATTAGGTGTTGGTGTAGTGGGAAATGGAGGAAATGCCTAACAGAAGGGTACCAAAGCTAGAGCATACTCTATTGTAGGAGCTCTTATGGTGAAGGTGGATGAGGATGTTATAGGTTCCTCCACTATATTCTCTTTGTCCGTAGAGGGTTCTAAAAAAAATTCTACTCCCAGAAGTGTTTTAATGCCTCATTTTCCTTTTAGTTCTGTTATCTCATTTTTGAGTCTATATATTTCCTCCATAGCTTGTTCCAATGTTTGGAAATCCTGATTATTATTTTTTTTCTTGTTCTCTTCCTTTTTCCATAACCTCTTATTTAACCAATTCTTATTCTCCTACATGTTACTCTACCTCTCTCAATTCCTCCTTTGTGTATCTAATGTTTTTAAGGAGATCAATGTCCTCCTTAGTGAATCTATATGGGAGAGGTGACCATTATTCTTCTCTACCTTAGCAGATCCTTCATTAGTAGACCATTATTCTATTTAAAATCCATTAGGGATTTTCGTAAGCCTAGGCTCTTTCCTTAGTTCTTCATCATCACTAATAGCTATGGTTAAGGAGGATGTAGTGGTCTTTTATTTCTTCATCCTTTGATATCTCCTAAGAGGAGGTCTCCTTATTTTTAACACCATGGGTTTCTTTCACTTGGTTTTCATTTTCCTTATATGAGGGGTGACTGATGGAATTTGTGTTTCTTGTGCATTAGTTGATAGGGGAACTTCTTCTTGTCTAGTAGGAGATGAGGACATAATGGGAGAAGAGACATGTTGTTGTGGGATTTCCACCTCTATATCAGAAGGGAATAAGACTAGTCTTCTCCTCTTCTTCTTTCCCATAGAAATCTCACATGGACCTTCATTAGATATGGGTTGACTAGTAACACTAGTGCACTCAACATATTTTTGAATAGTTTATTGGGCTTGCTCCTCATTTGATTCCCTCTCATCAGTGTCTTCTTCTTGCTAGGGTGTAATATTTTCTAGGGCCAAAAATTACTCCCAAGTGAGTTCACATCTAATAGAAGTTATTCCTTGTTTAATTATGAGCCATATTATTTAGTGGTGAGATATCATTATTTATGACCCTTTTGATATTCTTTGGACATTATTTTCAAGATATTCCATAAGAAATTGGGAACATTAATGACTCTATTATGTCTTAAATGATTTAAAATTTTGAACTAGAGAGTGTAAATGAGGGAATACCTTCCCTCGTAGGTCCTGTAACTAATAATATATGATGTTATCTCTATCCATTTTATAGTTATAATAAGTCTTTCCACACCTCCTTTCTTTAATACCAATCTTTCTTTTTCCTGACAAAACTATTGCTTGGCTTCTTGGCCATTGGGTCTATCCTACCAATTTTCCCCCATGCTTGGTAGCCTAGTTGCTTAGCTCACCAAGGTCTCAATAAATAGAAATTTGATACAAAATGGCTTGGATTACATCAAAATAACCTATAAAAACTTGAGCAAGAGGCTCTAAAAAATGTCATAACCATTCAAAATAGGTAGTCCAAACAACTCTATGGAAGACATCCCAACTGGATTGGTCTCCATATAAGTGCATGTGGTCTAAGTGCTCTCTCTACATGATTGACCCTCCCATTTTAACTTATCTATCAATCCCTTTAATCAATAGTCAGTTGCACACACTTTAGACCTATATAAATCTACCTGCAACAAGTTTTTTCTATAATGGCAAATGTAGGGTTTGTAGGTTGTAGGGTTTGGCTCAATAATGGTGGATTTGAGGTTATAGGTTACAAATTATGGAATCTCAAGGCTTATTTTAGTGCATTAGGTTTAACATATATCATTCTCCCCCCACTTGAGCCATCACATGTCCTCAAGTGACATGTGTTAGTATCTCAAATTGCATTGAGATAATTGGGCCCTTGTCAATGGAGAATGCCTAAAATTTAGAGCATGCTGAGTATTGAAGTCTATGTCTAAGTATTTTTGTCCTCATGCATTCCTTGGGAAGGTCAATTTATTAATAAAAAAATTGGTTAAGTCCTTTTTGTTTTGTCTTTACTTGGTAAAAGTGTTTATCCCTTAGAGTTTTTGGGCCTCTTCTAATGAACACAATGCTTAATGAAAATGGTTTTTTAGACTTTTTATCTCAAGAAAAAAATCTGAAGACTTATTTCTATCATACATTTTATCTACTAAAAAATTCATTTGTTTCAAAAAAGGGTATTGAGTCTTATTTGTTTCAGACTTTTTGTTCCATGGAAAAAAATCCAAAGGGCACTTGTCCCTCAGGCATTTTGCCCATACAAAAACCCTAAAGGAATTGTTCACTTCAGCCAGTTCATTTTTAAGAATCTCAAAGGACATTTTAAAAAGTTTTGAAGGGTATTTTTTTAGGTGGAAGGACACTTTCAACATTTTCAAAGGACAACTCAAAGGGCACAAAACACTTTTTGAAGTCCCAAAGGCCACTTTCAATACTCTTGAAGAGGTACTTTGGAGATTTTGGGGAGCCTTTCCAAGACTTCCAAAGGGTATGCTCCAATTTTGGAGGGCACTCCTAGGCATTATAAATGGCCATTTATTGAAGGATTCCCCAAAAGATATTCCTTTAGGTCATGCATTCTCATAAATAAATGAAATCTCTTCAAAGGGTGGAAGAATGTTGCACTCCTCTTTGGGTTGATTAAAGGTACAAAGGTAAAAGATAGTTGAAGGCCCAAATGAACATATATGATGGACACATGGTAGCATCCCAAAATGATTTTGGTTTTAATTCTTTTTCAAAGGTTGTCACACTTATGTTTTTTCTACCAAAGGTACAAGTAGTTTCCAAAGTCTGGACTCCTTAAATCATGCCATGTGGCAGTCTCTCAGGGGTGAGGATGTGAAAAGGTTCCCAAAGACCCAATGAGTTTCAGAGGTGTATTTTCACTTATTTGATACCATGTGTCATAATAAAAATTGTTCAGCTAGAAGAAGAAGCATCGTCGAGTTTCCCTCCTTTTCTTTTTGAGTGATGATTGAAGATATTAATATAGTAGCTAAAGGTTAGCTATTATACACCAAGGCTTAATTACTAACCCTAATTTTTAAAGGAGATGATTATAACTAGGTATTTTCCTTAGTTTTAATCCACCTTTCATAATTGGATCTCACACTTATGTTTTCAAGTAATTTGGAAACTAGAGTGACATGAGATGAGAGTACTAACTATTATCATATTTTTCAAGTGATTTCTTGCTAAAGTTTCATATTTTTCAACATGGTTTCAACAAAGTATTCTATATGTTATTGACTTAGTGCTTTGAAAGTGAAGTTTGGAGGAATTATAGAGTTAGCCACTAGGAAAGGGTATTTTTCAATTTGAGGGAAGGTAGTGTCAAGTTAGTCAAGAAAAAATGGCTTCTTCTTTTTCAGTCCCTTTAAAAAGTAGCATTACCTCAATTCTTGATGGGATTAAAGACACTGATTTCTAAGGTTTAAATTTTACTTCCCTATCAATAATTTATAGAAACCTAATCCCCTTAAGGTAGTAAACAATTTGGGTATGAGTTATATGGTTCTTATAGTAGCTTTTCCACTAGTAGCCCCATAACCAGAGTTGGTCATTGTATGTGCAAAGGTATATCATGAGGATATAATAGCTATACTTGATGGGAGATAATTATTTGTCTACTCATTTACCCCTAAAAATTTAAGTACCATGCTCAAGATACCACCATAACCTAAGGGAATTGTTTTAACTATGGAAGAATGTCAGGCGTACGCTGATAAGAATGATAGATTCATTTGGGATATTTTAAACACTTGTTGGCTCACCAAGAAGATAACTAAGGTTTCCATATTGACTAGGAATTTTAAGCTAATAGATTTCAAGGAACTACCATCATATTTTATCACCATGGCTACTAGAGTTTATAGGGTACCCATGGTAGAGAAGTTTGAACCGTGGATGTTTTCAATCCTTATTTGTGTGTTGGAGGGTATATAGCTGGACTCAAACTCAATTCTGAGTAACAACCTACATACCTAAATAATGTAGTTGCGGGTGGCCATCTCTTCTAAGGAGACATTTAATGGTATATTTTACATTACTTACTACCTCATGTATAGCTTAGTACATAATAGATATTTCCCTAGACTCAATATGAATCCCTCTGATCTTAGAATTTATGAGTTGTATCCTTAAATGAATTTGGAAGGTTTTAGGAACAATTGGGACAAGGTATATAATTGTTTTTTAATGCCATGATAAGTGTCTTATACCCTCTAAGGACCTTAAATAGAATGACCAAGGTGGATAAGGAGGTGATCAATAGGTTTGATATGGTTTACATTCAATTCCACACCATTACATACATTCAAGTGAGTGGTTATTTAAGGCTTCCCCACAAGCTACTTAGGTATGTTGATGACAAGGTAACACTCATGTAATTATGTATACAAATGGTTCCCCCACATGAGATGATTGTGGAAAAGAATATTAACAACCCCTTCAAGTTCCTTGTATAGATAGGATATTAAACATGTCCTACTAGATCTATAGAAAAGGGGTTGGAACAAGAAATGGGGTCATTTTAGATGGTCAAGGAGCCTCCTCAATATAAATACAACATAAGGTGGCTAGTTAAAAATGATATCGATGTAATTATGCACCAAGCACACCATGAGGATATCTAAGCAGAATGCACATTGGAGGAGTAAGGAAAATTGATTACGTAAGGCTCATTGTTTAAGAGATTATTGCATATGGCATCATCCCCATCCCCAAGGACATGATGGATGACAAGGCTATAATTTCATTAGCTTACATTGAGGAAAATATAGAGATGAAACCTATAGCCTAAGTAGACTTCACAATCCTAAAGAATGATTTAATTTCATAGAGGGAATATCATATAATGAGAATAACATTTGAGTGGTTAAAGTCATGAGGTGTGGACCTCAGTGTACATGATACCCCTACCCTTATGGAGCTCAGAACTATATAAGAGCTCAAGGTAATTATTCCCCCTCACACTTTTGATGAGATTATAGTATCACATTCCAAGTCTAGAATCTCTTTCCAAAAATTAACCAACATGGCTAGAAATTGGACTCAAATTGCCACAAGGGAAGTGTAGATTTCAAGTGTTTCTCCCATTTTTATCACCACTAAGGGAGTTCCTACCACATTAGCCAGACCAACCATTGCACCATCCCCTCAGCTTGAGAAATCACTAGAGTCCATTCTACCCCCAAAAATGTACACAAGGAAAAGATTAGGGGAGGAATAAGTAGAGTAGCTAAAGACTAAAAGGAAGAAGAAGGTGTTGCAACCTCCACCCATAACGTCTAGGAAAAAGAAAGAGGTCATATATCTAGATTCACCCTCTCAACATGAATTTATAGATTCCAAAGGATAAAAGTCCTCGTATGCCCAATTGCTAAGGGATATGAGTGATGAATAAGACTCAAAGGAAAATAGGATAATTATAGAGATGATGAAGTAATCAAAGGAATTCACTCCTCCCCCAATGAATATTTCCCAAAGAACTTCAAGGGAAAGGCCATAGACTCCTATAAAGTTTATAGTAATGGGATTGTTTAGATGATAAGCACCCTTGTGAGGAGAATACAAAGGTGATGAGGAAACTATGTTGGCCTCAATTGACCCTTTGACCTTCAAAGATGTGACACAAGTAGGTGTCAAGGTGGCCATAAAATCATAATATACACTCCAAAAAGAAGTTATCTCCTTGAACACAAAAGCATTTGTCTAGGATATGTTCACCTAGCCATTAGGGTAAGAGGTGGAAGGTGAGATAAAAAGTATGCAAGGGTCCAATGAGAAAATTGAAAATGATCCAATGTAAGAAGAGAAAGCCCCCACTAGTAGTGAAAAGGTAGAGGATCAAGGAAAACAATAAGTGGATGTTGTGGTAGCTATGGAGATATCCCCACAAGACCATCCCTCTCTAGTACACACAAGTTCAATATAAGAAGGAGAGGTTGCACCTAAGGGAGATAGGGGATCAAGCTTGAAAATGTGTACCCCTATGCCTTCAAATATAAATAAGGAGGAAGACCAAATTGATGAAGCTACAAGGGAGGGACCTTCAACAAGAACTAATTATATTAAAGTACCCTAGGGGATCCTTCCCCAAATAAAGGTCCATGATCCTATTGGGCACATGAGTTTTGAGGCCATGATTGGTGATGAACCACCTAAGGGTGACAAGTAATATGCCATACCCTCTTCTCAACTCTCCTAACCAATTACACAATATGAGATAGAATAAAAACCACCTCCTCATCTCATAAGATAAGAGAGTGCCATTGATAGACTATTGTTGGGGTCTGAAAAGCAATCTAAAGTAGTTAATGAGGTCCTAGAACAAGTTAAACTAGGCAAAGAGGGATCAAGAAGATGAAAGGGAGAAACTCAAGTTGGATAATGATGAGGATATAAATAAGATAATAATAGGCTCGTACCCAAACCATATCACTCTCCCTCTAGTTATTGTTTCAGTCACACCACCATTTAGTGCATCCAAGCTAGCCTCAAGGTCCATAACTCTAACGGGTTTTCAGACCAGGCCCCTCTTATGAGTTGAAGAATAGATTAAGGAGAACTATAGCATTGAAATTAAATTGGGAGATATAGACGTAATGAATATTTCCTATTCATAAAGGGAAAATCCTCCCAAGAAAGATAAAGCAATCTCTAGGACCACATTCACTAGTACTAGGGAGAGAACACAGGGGATAGTTGTCCCCTTGCAAGATGTTAAAAAGAAGGATGTTCCCCTTGAAAGATATGCAATATATAGATATGATTTGGGGGAGCCATCAGGGAATGAGATCAAGCATAGTTCATAATTTCTAGTAATCATGGTGGCTCATCATTTAGATAAGGATAAAGCATTGATGGAGGTGTTGAAGACATAGAACCAGGGAATGATCCAATACTTACAAAATTTATTGAATGAGCCTAAGGTAGTGACTCCAAATAATACCAAGGCCCTTAGTGAAACCATTCCCTCTTAGGATACACTTGACTTTGGCTTCATCCAAGATTTGAAAAATAGAGGGTGGGAAATAAAATATCGGTAGCAAGACTTGGCATCCCATTCTAAAGAAGCCATCCATATATCCATAGAATGGCTTGATAATGAGATAGATAGAAGATGAGAGTGTAGTTCCCTAGCATTTATCTATGATTCTAATATCAAAATTTTGGAGGCACTCAGGGCCAAAATGGATGAGATATATAAAATGGGAAAATATGCCTTAATATATTGAAATGTTCCCCTATTACAAAGATGACTTGCATAGTGTACATGTTGTATAATTTACACCACATGATATATGTATTTGAGATTAAGATGGATAATGTAAAATACATGTGTTTTGTTTCTCTATCTTTCTATTGAAATCTAATGCATTATTCTAAGTTCTAAATATATTGGTACTCTCACTCTTTCCTTTGCTGGTAGTCATCTGGGAAATGTGTTGATATTATAAAATCCTTTTATTTATTGAATTTGGAATGAAGTATTAATAGTCTTTTTATGGGTAGTCCTGAGATAATGGATTTAGTGAGAAAGATATCTTGAATGATTACTTGTAGCTTTTCTTGTGATTATTTCGAGGAACTAAAAAGTATTATTTCATTCCATTTATTTTGAAGGTTCTAAAATATTTGTTTGTGGAAATGACATGACAGTTCCATGATTTTATTCTCTCTCATTCGAAACCCATCCATTTATTTGTTTAAATCAACCCACCTTATCTTACCCATCACAAATACATGAGATCTTACATATTTGAAATTTATTTATAGTTTTGTGCTTAAAATCTTAAATCTATAGTTTTTTATCTAGTTTTTGTTGTTGAATGTGTCTTAAAATAGAGATTATAGCCATCCTTTCATCTATCTCTACTAGCTTGTATATGACTTAAAGCATTTGAGAATTTCATGTGATAACCCTTATGGGTGAAGTGTGCAAACTTGGTTATGCTTTGGTCATATTCCCTTTATGTGCTAAAAATCTTCATGAAGATTGAAGTGTGAAATCCCTCAATGTGAGTAAGCTACCCCATAGGTTCTCTTACCTTGGTTTAGGTAGATCTAAAAGTAGTAAGGAGTTAACCATACCCATTATAGGTTTATCTCAATCATCTTCTATTTTTGGTTCTTTGTTTGATGCTAAACCCTTCCCCGGATATAATGACATATTAAAGGGTTTTTCATCTTTGTTTGCCATTTTTGGTAAGGGTGGAAAGCCAAGCATACAATGTGTATAAATTAGAACCAACAAATTTTTTGCACCATTTTTGGGGATTTTTGCAGAGAGATTTGATCACTTTTGAGAGGTTATTTACTTACCTATGGTGTGTAGACGTTACCAACTCACTTTTTAGTGAATCTGTGTAGTTATGTACTCAGAGACAAAAATTGACTAGTTATGTGTTGGAAGGTGTCTAGCCCCTTTTGAACATTTTATTTCATATCAATTTTTTGTCTCTTGTTTTCTAGAATTCTATTTTTAGTGGTATCTCTCAATTTTTTGTCTCCTAGTTATTACAATATCATTTCCTATTATATCCCTCACATTCATAATATTTTATTTCAAGTATCATATTGTTTGTAAAAAATAAGGATTGAGATCATCCTTTAGGACTAACCCTTCAAATAATTTTTTCCCTCCATTGTGTAATCCTATGAGAAAAAGGAAATTAGCCTAGAGACCTATTGAGTGGCTTAGTTCTATCATTGAGATTCGTCCTAGTGTTACTAACCTTCAAAAATTTGTAGACCAACCTCTTGTTGAAGATTACCATAGATCTTTTGGTACTTATGAGCCTTATAGCCCTATTTATTATCCCACTCCATCCCCACTAGATCAATCCCTTCTTGAATCTAACCTACTCATTCCTCCTCATTCCCCTCCTCACATCCCATTGCTAGTGATTCTTGAACCCCATGATATCCTAATCATGACACATAGAGACTGAGAGGAAAATTCATGCCCTAATTTCTATGTTCCCAAATTTAGACCTATAAATTTCAAGGAGATAGAGTATTTTCCTAATTAAGTTCCTATTAAAATAAAGAAGAGGCTCCCAAAGTTTCAAGGGAACAATACTGTGATTAGTAATTAGCATTTAAAGACCTTACAAAATATTATTGAGTATTATGAGGTTGAACATGAGGACGTCTACATTAAGTTGTTTGTGTAAACATTAGAGGATGATGCTAGAGATTGGTTTAACTCCCTCCCCACTAGATGCATTGACTCATGGGAAGAGATACAAAATGTCTTTAGGATTCAATATGGAGAAAGGCTAGATCCGAGGTTCCTCTTGGCTAAGTTTGAAAATATCAAAAAAAATCCTAATGAGGGTGTGCACTATTTTAATACCCACTTCAATAAGGCCATGATTCATTTACTTAAAAATATTAGGCCTAGTGATATTGCTTGTCTAATAAAATATTGTGATGTTTTTGATAAGAAGATTGCATACTACTTGAGAGACAAGGCTCCACAAAACCTTAGGTTGGCCTTTCATATGGCTATCCAAATTGAGAATAATATTAAAGCTATGGGAAATCATATTAATAATAGGGATGATGTGAATTTAGTCAATCTTGAAAATCCATGGTCCACCAAGGCCACCAACTTAGAATAAACTATCAAGACTTTGGCCTCCGCTATTAAATAAATGTTGTAAAAGTTGGCTAAGGTAGAAAAGGGCATTCCACATGTATCTTCTATCCATGATTAGGCCTTGAATCTATATCAATATTAGCGAGACCCTCCATTCCATAATAGAGAAGTTGAAAAAGGAAAGAGGCCTTCATATGAATACTGACCAAAAAGGAATCAAGTTAGGTGTGTTGGGAAGGAAATGTCAGATCCCCTAAATGCTAAGGTAAATTATGTGAGCTCTGATATAGACATTGATTGGTGTGACAAATGCTTCCTACCCCACCTACCTTGAGATATTATTAAGGTATTAGATTAATAACTAGATGAACTAGAGGATGCACCATTTGATTATGAATTTTTCATGTTTGATTTCCATAGTCCTTTGGTTGAAGTAGTGACTCCCATAGGGATGCCTAATAACACCATGATTAGTGAAATTTGGGGTGTTATTTAGTTAGAACATGTCCCTATATTTGATTTTGCATGTGATGTCAACCTATCAAAAGCATATGATCTACTTGTGTATGATTTTGATCATCTATGCTCTATGATGATCAATAAATATCAAGGCAGTCCATCAGAGGAAGACTGAAGACTCTTGATTAATACCATATATGCCTAGAGAAGCAAGATTAACTTGAGAAGTAGGTAAGTAGGTGTTATCCCTAAAGGTGTTATTCCTAGTTACTTGAAGGTGAGGGATGTAGGCAAAGAGGCAAAAAATCCTTTTCTATTCTAGAAGCCTCTAGGAGGGAACCTATTGCTCAAGTTGTTAGATCTAGATAAGTTCCTACTAAGAATAATAAGATGCCTATGTTGTCTAGTGTCCCCAAGGGTACTAACGAGACTAAGTATATTCCTATTGAAAATGTCACCACCCTCTCACTATACACACCCCTCCCTCATCATAGTGTGTGATATGGCCCAGTTATTGAGTCAAATAAAGATCATTGTTCCACTCATTGAATTGCTATAGATCCCTTAACATAGGAAGAGAGCTTTTGAATATTTAGAGTTTGGCAAGGGATCAACTACCAATGATTTTGAAATGTCCCAAGTGATATTAAAATATCATGATTTGGGGGACATTTATGATCCTTCTCCTAAAATCTATCTATGGACTACTTTGGTGGAGAGTTAGTTGGATGTGGAGCCATTTTATACAACATTGATGATCAATAGTATGAATGTCCATAATTACATGTTTAATTTTGGTGTATCTTACAATGTTATTTCTTTATATGTCTTAAATGAACTCAATGTAAATACAACATCTAATTTTGGCAAGTGTTATGCTATGGATTCATGAAAGGTGTCTATTGTTGGGTAGGTCAAAGGGTTGGTTGTGTAATAGGCATTTCACCCAGGCAAATTTTTGAATATGGATGTGGTAGTTGTAGATTGACCTCCCAAATGGGGAATGTTGCTATCATAGAAATGGGCTACCAATATGGGAGTAAGTGTGTAGATGGACCTCTCTTATGCCACCATCCCCCTATAAGGTAAAATGGTCAAACTTTATAGAGAGCCTAAGATGTTACATATAATTGAAGATCCAAATCATAATCTAAATGAAGTAATGTACATCGATGTTGAGCTAGGTGTTTTTGTTGTTATTTTTTATGTGGATGAATAGTCTATTATCATTAGTGCACAACCTGATACAATGGTGGTTATTTTGGAATTGTTCTTTGATGGGGCCTACTCTATGTTGGGAATGGGGCTAGAGTGATTATAAATGATCCTAATCAAAGGAGGTATACTTTATCCTTCCACCTTGCTTTAAATTGTACTAATAATGTTGTTAAGTATGAAGCACTTATACTTGGCCTAAGGATTACATGTGAACATGGGATCAAGTGCCTCTTTATCAAAGGGGACTCAAAATTAGTGGTGAAATAGATCTGTAATTCATATACCACCAAGTCTAAAAGATTGAAATAGTACGAAAATGTTGTATGGGATTTAATTAAAGGATTTGATGCATTCAACATCTCTTATCATGATAGGGAATTCAACCAAGAAGGTGAAGAATTTGCTAAGGTAGGAACTCAATTTGATATTTCAAGCATAAGATCATATTGTTAGTACTAGGTGGATGTACTTACTTGACCATTAGGCCCAGATAACATTCATCTTTGGTAGATGTTCAAAGATGATGACTAAATGAAAAGGTTCTTGACTCATGAAGCAAAATTTCATGGCCAGCTTATGGACTTAGAATCTATGGTTGAAACTTATGATGGAAAAGACACTTTATTTGGGAAAGAGGTCATTCAACTCAAAACAAACACTATCCCTAGGGGATTGGTCAGCTTAGAGGCATCCTTTGATGGAACAAATGGAGTGAGGTCAAGAGAAACATTTTTCTCGAGGGATGTTACTAATAATAATTTGGGTTCCCCTAGGAATCCAAGAAAACTATGGCTAGGTACTTATCTCAGCATTAAAGAGAAAAGAGATTATTTATAACTATTGAGTAAATATCAAGACTACTTAGCATGGTCTTATTTAAGCTTAAAAAGTATAGGGAGGACCTATACCAATTTGTCATCCCACTATAGTCAAATAGTAACCCATTGAGGTAGAAGTAGAGGCCTATCAATCCCATCTTGGTCACCAAGATGCATGATGAATTAAAGATTTAATGGATTGTGGTATTATTCAACCTATTAGGTACTCATCTTGGGTGGCTAATTTGGTCCCTATGTGTAAGAAGAATAGTGATATATGCCTCTATGTGGATTTTTGCAATCTAAATAAAGCCTCCCTAAAATATAACTATCCCTTGCCCAACATGGAAAATCTATTTAAAATGTTCTCTACCCTGGATGGCTTCTCTAGTTATATCCAGGTTATGGTCAAGGAATTTTAGAAGTCTAAGACTGCATTCACCACACCATGGGGCACCTATGTGTATATGTGAATGCATTTTGGGATAATGAATTTTTGTGTAACATTTCATCATGCCATGGATGTTGATTTTTTAGGGATGATTCATCAATTTATTGTTGTATATCAGGATGATGTTACTATGTACTCTAAGAGAAGGGATGAACACTTGAAAAAGGTATTAATTAGATGTCAAAAATTTGATATCTCCCTCAATCCTAAAAAGTGACATTTTCGAGTTCAAAAGGATAAATTTTTAGGACATATAGTGTCCAAGGAGGGTGTTATGATTGATATTGAAAGATTTAAGGCCATTGACAAAGTGCCCATCCCACAGTCCAAGAAAGGAATTCAATCTTTCTTTGGGAAAATTAATTTTGTAAGAAGATTTGTGTCTAACTTTACAGAAATCACCCTACCTATTAATTCTATGTTGAAGAAGGATCAAGTTATTAAATGAGATGAAAGGGATGTGCAAGCATTCAATGATTTCAAAGTAGCTTGAGGTCTGCTCCTATTTTAGCTACTCCTAATTACACCAAGCCATTTTAGATTGTCTCCTTTACATCACCCCATACCATTATTGTTGTTTTATTACAAAAGAATGATGATGGCCACGAATAACCCATATCATTCTTCAAAAAATCTATGCAAGGGTCTAATTTGAATTACACCCTTATGGAAAAATAATATTATGATTTTTTGAAGGTGGTTAAAACATTTAGATCTTATATCTTGAGTTTGAGGATTATTGTTTATACCCCTCACACCATGGTGAAGGATATCTTGACTCAAACTAACATCTCTAGTAAAAGGTGTATATGGGTAAATAAGTTACATGAATATGATATAGACATCCAAACCTCTAAATTAGTATGATTAATGGGATTGGACAAGATTATGGCTGAGGTGAATTTGTAAGCACTTGAAGTTAACAACATTGTTGCCAACACCAATAGTGCTTTAGATCAGTTTAGTGAATCCTAGTGGTATAAGGTTATTGTTTATTATCTATGGAGTATGTGTTATCCTCCCAACTTGGATAAAATTATAGGACTCTCAAGTTAATATCCTAGAAGTACCTCCTAACTGACACTAGATTACCATGGATAAATCCTGATGGGGTCCTTCTGAAGTGTGTTTTAGAAGACCAAGTTGATGGCCTAATTGAATATTTTCATTATGGAGTGTGTGGTGGCCATTTTTTACCTAAACTTATTGCTCATAAGATTCTTAGAGCTATTTATTGGTGTCCATCACTATTCAAGGATGTTGTTCATATTTTTTGGTGATGTGAAAAATGTCAATACTTTGTAGGAAGATTAAAGGCATCTGGTTCTCTCCCTTTACAACCAGTTACTATTAAAGCTCCATTCAAGCAATGGGGCATGGATTTCATTAGTGAGTTTAGTGAGGCTTCAAGTGATAGGAATAAATGGATATTTATTGAAACTAATTATTTCACTAAGTGGGTGGAAGTAATCCCCACTAAGAAGGTAACACACCAAGTTATGATGGTCTTTCTATTGAATTAAATTATCTATAGGTTTGGTGTGCCAGTCAAGATCATTGTTGAAAATGCAATGAGTTTCAAAGCCAAGCCTTTGGATTTGATGTGAAAATATTATGGGATTGAGCTCACTTATGCTTCCAATTAAAATTTTCAAGGGAATGGGCAAGTAAAATCAAGTAACAAAAACTTCCTCAAGATTATCAAAAGGATGTTGGAAGTCAACAAGAGGAGGTGGGGTGAACATTTTAAATTTTCCCTATGGGTCAATGGGATTAATCCTAAAATATCCATATGAAGGATTCATTTTGATCTTTTTTATGGAACTCAAGTGCTTTTACCCATGAATCTACAACTTCTTACATATCATCTGATATAGTAACTTAAGGAGGATGAATATGCCAACCACTACGAAGAAAAAATGAACTAGATTTTGGAATTGGATGAGTCACATAGGTTAGGCCATGAGAAGCACCTAAAGTTCAAGGAGAGGTTAAATAAAATATTTGATAGGAAGTTTATTCCCAAAACTTTTCAAGTAGGTGATTTGGTTTTACTTTAGGATAGCAGGCATGAAGAGAAAGGTAAGCATGGTAGGTTTGATGCCTTGTAGATGGGACCTTACTTGATTGCCTGTAGGATTAGGGAGCATGATTTTTTCCTAAGATATATGGATGGAGAAATATTGGAGTTGCCTATCAAAGGTAGGAATCTAAAACACTTCCTAGATTGAGTCTATTTTTAATTATGTACCATATTGTATAGTGTTTTATTTCTTTATTTTTTTTTTGTTTTGTCACCCCTTTGTCTAGGCCTTGTTTATATAGTTCTTCTCCTTGTGTTTTTTTCATGTGTTCATTTTTATATCCTCTTGACCTATGTTTTTTTTAAGGGTACCATGTTTTGTTCAACCTTCTTATTTTCTAGAAGTTGTTTTGTCCTAATTCTATGGCCCAATGGATTGGCACCTGGTCTTTTGTTATCTATTTCTTTACACACCCATGGGGGGTAAGCATCCTCAGGTGAGAGCCTATATTAGTACATGATATTTAATTGAGGAAATTGGGCCCTTTTTAATGGAGAATGCCTAAAATTTGGACCACATGGAGTATTGGAGTCTATGTCTAAGTCTTTTTATCCTCATGCATTCCTTGGGAAAGTCAAGTTCTTCGTAGAAAAATGGTTAAGTCCTTAGTGTGTTGTCTTTGCTTGGTAAAGGTGTTTATTCCTTAGACTTTTTAGGCCTCTTCTAATGAACACAATGCCCAATGAAAATGGTTTTTCAAAAATTTTGTCTCAAGCAAAAAATCCAAAGACTTATTTCCATTGGACATTTTGTCTACTACAAAAGTGCAAAAAAAATCCTTTGTTTTGGAAAAGGGTGCCAAGTCTTATTTGTTTCAAAAAAATTGTTTGCAATAAAAAATATAAAGAGCACTTGTTCCTCAGCTATTTTTCCCATACAAAAATCCTAAAGAAATTGTTTAATTTGGCTATGTCATTTTCAAGATTCCTGAAGGACACTTTCACAAGTTTCAAAGGGTATTTTTGTAGGTGGAAGGACACTTTCAACATTTATAAAGGACAAATAAAAGGGCAAAGGACACTTTTCAAAGTCCTGAAGGCCACTTTTAAGACTCCCAAAGGGGCACTTTTGAGATTTTGGGGGACCTTTCCAAGACTTCCAAAGGGTATGTTCCACTTTCAAAGGGCACTCCTAGGCATTATCAAGGGTCATTTCCTAATGGATTACCCAAAATAGATTATTTTAAGTCATGTTATCTCATAAATAAATGAAGTCTCTTCATAGGGTGGAAGAATGTTTCACTCCTCCTTGGGTTGATTAATGGCATAAAGGTAAAAGATAACTGAAGGCCCAATCGATCATATATTATGGACATGTGACAGCATCCTAAAATGATTTTGGTTTTAGTTCTTTTTCAAAGTTTGTCACACTTGTGTTTTTGCTATCAAAGGTGAAAGTAGTTTCCAAAGTATAGACTCCTCAAATCATGCCACATGGCAATCTCTTAGGGGTTTTAGTTTTCAATCCCTTTTGGAAGAATGCCTTGTCTCAAAAAGGGGTGGGGGTGTAATGTGTCCATGAGGAATAGGATATTAGGGTCATAAAATAGGATCATGACACATGGCACTTTTATGGTAGCCTAGAATATATTGTAACAACACACTAAGTAAAAATAAGGGTGAGACATTGCAAATGTCCCCATCACCCTGAGTGCCTAGATTTTTGACACATGTCAAAGTTGTTATTTTCAAAATAAACTTTAGGGAATGTGGCATCTCCTCACTAAATAATATGAGGGGTGAGGAGGTGAAAAGGTTCCCAAAGACCTGATGAGTGTCAAAGGTCAATTTTTGATTATTTGATGTCATGTATCATAGGTAAAATTGTTCAACTAGAAGAGGAAACACCATCAAGTTTCCCTCCTTTTCTTTTTGAATGATGCTTGAAGATATTAATATGATAGATGAAGGTTAGTTATTCCACACCAAGGATTAATTTCTAACCCTAATTTAAAAAGGGGATGATTATAATTAAGTGTTTTCCTTCACTTTAATCCACCTTTCATAATTAGAGCTCACACTTGTGTTTTCAAGTGATTTGTAAACTAGAGTGGTGTGAGATAAGAATAACAACTATTGTCATATTTTTCAAGTGATTTCTTACTCAGGTTTCATATTCTTTAGTGTGGTTTCAAGTAAGTATTCTCTATATTATTAACTTAGTGATTTGGAAGTGAAGTTTGGAAGAATTATAGAGTTAGATGCCAAAAAAGGGTATTTTATAGTTTGAGGGAAGGTAGTGTCACGTTGATCAAGAAAAATGGCTTCTTCTACTTTAGTCCCTTTGAAAAGTAGCATTACCTCAATTCTTGATGGGATTAAGGACATTGATGTCCAAGGTTTAAATGTTGATATCTTATCAAATATTTTGCAAAAACCTAATCCCCCTAAGGTTGTAGACAATTTGGGTATGAGTTATATGGTTCTTACAATAGTTTTTCCACTAGCAGCCCCATACCAAGAACTGGTCATTACATGCACAAAGGTATATCATGAGGATACAAGAATTGTTCTTAATGGGAGCTAATCAATTATTTGCTCATTCACCCCTTAAGCTCTTAGTTCCATGCTTGGGATACCACCACAACATGAGGGAATTGTTTTAACCATGGAATAATGTCATGCGTATGCTAATGAGAATGATAGCTTCATTTTGGATATTGTAAACACTTATTGGCTCACCAAGAAGATAACTAAGGTTTATAGATTATTTATAAATCTTAAGTTAATATATTTTAAGGAGTTACCATGATATGTCATCACCATGGTTGCTAGAGTTTATGGGGTACCCATGGTAGATAAGTTTGAGCCATGGATGTTTTCCATCCTTATTTGTGTGATGGAGGGTAAGAAGTAGCTAGACTAGGACTCAATTCTAAGTAACAACCTACATAGCCAAATAATGTAGTTTCAGAAAGCCATCTCTTCTAAGGAGGCATTTAATGGTATATTTTACATGACTTCCTACCTCATGTATAGCTTAGTACATAACAAAGATTTCCCCAAACTCACTAGGAATCCCTTTAGTCTTAGAATTTATGAGTTATATCTTGAAATGAATTTAGAAGCTTTTAATAACAACTGGGCTAAGGTCTATAATTTTTTTCTCAATTCCATTATAAGTTTCTTCTACCCTCTAAGGAGATTAAACAAAATGACCAAGGTAGCCAGGGAGGTGATCGATAGGTTCAGTGTGGTGTAAATTCAAGTTCACACCTTTACATACATCCAGGTGAGTGGTTATTCAAGGACACCCTATAATCTACCTAGGTATGTTGATGACAAGGTATCACTCATGGAATTGTGTAGACAAACAATTCCCCCACATGATATGATTACAACAAAGAAGATTAACAACCCCTTCAAGTTCATTATACAAATAATATATTATAATGTCCTACTCTAGCTAGAGCAAAGGGGTTGGAAAAATAAATGGTGTGGTTTTAGATGGACAAGATTCCTCCTCAGTCTAAGTATGAAATAAGATGGTTTGTTAATAATTCTACAAGTTTAATTATGAACCAGGGACACTACCAGGGCATCTAGTCAAAATACACAACAAAGGAGCAAGTAAATAAATTTGATTACCTAAGGCTCACCATTCAAGATATTTTTGCATATGGAATCATCCCCATCCCCAAGGGCATGGTGGATGAAAAGGATACAATGTCATCGGTATACACTAAGCATAATATAGAGATGTAACCTATAGCCTAAGTAGACTTCACAGTCCTAGAGAATGATTCAAGTACATAGAGGGCATATCATATAATGAAAATAAAATTTGAAAGGTTAATGTCCTAAGGTGTGGACCTCAGTGCACATGATACCCCTACCCTCAGGAAGCTCAAAACTATATAAGATCTCAAGGTAATTCTTCCCCTTCACACTAGATATTTAGTAGGCCCTCAAGTAGAGGCTAAAGTTAAAAGGAAGAAGCTATCATGTGATACCAATTTTACCAAATTATTCAATGTTGATGAGATTATAGTAACACAATCCAAGTTTGAACTATCTTTCATAAAATTGACTAACCTAGCTAAAAATTGGACTCAAATTTCCATGGGGGAGGTGCAGCTTGCAAGTGTTTCTCCCATTTTGATCATCATTGAGGGAGTTCCTACCACATTAGTCAGACTAACCATTGCACTAGCTCCTCATCCTAAGAAATCACTAGTTCCCATTCCACCCCCAAAAATGTACACAAATAAAAGAGGACAAGAGAACAAGAAAAGTATTTGAAGATTAAAATAAATAATAAGGTGTTGTTACCTCCACCTACAACCCCTATAAAAAGGAAAGAGGTCATACATCCAAATTTACCCTCTCAACATGAATCCATAGAATCCCAAGGAGAAAAGTCCTTGTATGCCTAGTTGCTAAGGGATATGAGTGATGAAGAAGACTCTAAGGAAAATAGGCCAATTATAGAGATGATGAAGCAATCCAAGGCATTCACTCCTTCCCTAATGAGGACCACATAAATAAATTTAAGGGAAATGCCATAAACTCCTATCAAGGTTCCATCAATGGGATTTTTTAGACCACAAACACCCTTGGAAGGATAAGACAAATGTGATGAGGAAACTATGTTATCCTTAAATGACCCTTTGTCCTTAAAATATGTGACACAAGTAGGTGTTGAGGTTGCCATGAAATCCCAATATCCACTCCAAAAATTAGTTGTCTCCTCAAACACAAAATCATTTATCTAGGATATGCTCACTAGGCCATTAAGGTAAGAGGTGGAGGGTGAGATAAAAAGTATGTAAAGGCCCAGGGAGAAAATTGAAAATGAGATGAGGTTAGAAGAAAAAGTACCCACTAGTAGTGAAAAGGTATAGGCTCAAGGAAAATAAAAACCAGATGTTGTGGCAACTATGGAGACAGCCCCACAGGACCATCCATCTCTAGTACACACAATTTCAATACAAGAAGGAGAGGTTGCACCTTAAGGAAATAGTGGATCAAGATTGAAAATGGGTACCTCTATGCCTTTAGTTATAAATAAAGAGGTAGACCAAGGTGATTAAGTTGTAATGGAGGGACCTTTAATAAGAACTACTTATATTATATTACCCCAGGGGTTCTTTCCCCAAATAAAGGTCCAAATCTTGTTGGGCACAAGAGTTTTGAGGCCACGATTGGTGATGAGCCACCTAAGGGAGATAAAGAAGACACCATAGCCTCTTCTTAGCTCTCCTAACTAAATGTATAATATGATCTAGAAGTAAGACCACCTCCTTAGCCTATAGGATAAGAGAGTGCCATTGATATACTGCTACTGGGGTCCCAAAAGCAATTTAAAGTAGTTATTGAGGTCCTAGAACAAGTTAAACTAGGAAAAGAGGGAGAATAGGAAGTTAAAAGGGAGAAACTTTAGTTGGATAGTGATGAGGATATAGATTAGATAATAATAGGCTTGCACCCAACTCCTCTCACTCTCCCTCTAGTTAATATTTTAGTCACATGACCATTCAACATATCCAAGCTAGCCTCAATTTCTACAACTCTAATGGGTTCTAAAACTAAGCCTCTCTTATGGGTTGAAGAATAGATTAAGGACCAATAAAGCATTGAAATTAAATTGGGAGATAGAGATGTAATGAATATTGTATAGTCATACAGGGCAAAGCCTCCCAAGAAACATAAAGCATTCTTTAGGACCACTTTCACTAGTATTGGGGAGAGAACATAGGATATAAGTGTTCCCCCACAAGGTGTTACAAAGAAGGATGTTCCCTTTGAAAGCTATGCAATATATAGATATGATTTGGGGGAACCATTAAGTAATGAGATCAAACAGAGTTCATAGGTTCTAAAAATCATAGTAGCTCATTAGTCAGATAAGGATAAATCATTGATGGAAGATCTAAAGATGTAGAACTAGGTAATGATCTAATACTTACAAAATTTACTGAGTGAGCCTAAGGTAATGAATCCAATTGTTATCAGGGCCTTGAGCACACCCATTCCCTCTTGGGATACACTTGACTTTGACCTTGATGAGGATTTCAAAAATAGAGGGTGGGAAACAAAAGATTGGCATCATGACTTGGCAGCCCATGCCAAGGAAGTCATCCATATAGCCATGGAATGGCTTGATAATGAGATAGATAGAAGAGGAGAGTGTAACTCCCTAGCATTTATCTATGATACTGATATCAAAATTTGGGAGGCACTCAAGGCCAAAATGGATGAGAGCCATAAAATGGGAAAAGATGCCTTAATAACAAAAAATATTATTCCTTTAGATGATCTTAAAATTCCTAGAGAATGTTTAATGTCCATAAATCATAGGCTAGCCATGCTCAAGGATGGTGCCTTTGATATAAAAGGAGAAGAGTAGTCTCTCAAGACTATATGGAAATAAATTGAGGCCTCCTTAAGAGTGATGATGAATCTTAATGGTGCAGTGGACTTGACAAAAGAATTGTTAAAAGATGCTTTGAAGAACCTCATGAATGCACCCCATGGAGCCTTTAATAGCCTAAAGATAAGGGACCTAATATCACTTGAAAAGTCTTATGACCATTTAAAGGCATTGGTACATAATAAATAGGGAGTGCTCTAAGGGACCACCAACTGGCTAGAAGAGTATAATGCCAAATTCAAGTACCATGTGGGCCAAATTATAAAATCCTCACCACCATGATCAAGAAGTTTATTGCATACAAGAATAGGCTAGTGCAGGGCTCGATCATCAATGTTGATTCTATGATATGACCAAATCAATTTTGTTTCCTTTTGGTTGATGTAAATATTTTTTTCTCCTCCCTCTTCCTCTTCTCTCTTTTTCCCTTAATCTTTGTATTGCACTCATTAGTGGCACATCCCTCATAAGAATATTCTTTATAGAAAGGGACATTTTGGATTGGTTACGCATGTGGACAAAGGTTTCTTTTGTCTCTTACTAAAGTGTGCTTTATGTGTTATATGGAAAGTGTCTCAACAGGATGAGATATCAAACATGTCACTTTCATTGAAGCATGCACATTATCCAAATAATCAATTTTATTGCAACTGATGAGCTCTAGGCCTATGAATGATTTTTCTAGCTAGAGCATCTCATTGGGATATACCATGTATCAATTTTAAAATTATACAAGTAAAGGAGGTTTTTTTATTTACAAAGTTTAGTCAATAAAAAAAATTTGAGAAAAGACCTATCACTATGGAGAAGTTCTTCATGTGTAATCTCTTTGGTGTCAAATTGGGTTCTTGTGTAAAACCATTGACACACTTTGAGATCATATTAAAATGTTCCCCTATTACACAGATGACTTACATAGTGTACATATTGTAGAATATCCACCACATGCTACATGTATTTAAGATTTAGATGGATAATGAAATATACTTGTGTTTTGTTTCTTTGTCTTGCTATTGAAATCTAATGCATTATTTTGAGTTCTAAATATATTGGTAATCTCACTCTTTCCTTTTATGGTAGTCATCTTGGAAATGTGTTGAAATTATAAAATACTTTTAGTTATTGAATTTAGAATGAAGTATTAATAGTCTTTTTAGGGGTAGTTCCAGGCTCATGGATTCAGTGAGAAAGAGATCTTGAATGATTACTTGTAGCTTTACTTGTGATTCTTTCAAGGAACTACAAAGTATTATTTCATTCCATTTGTTTTGAAGGTTATAAAATATTTATTTTTGGAAATGACATGATAGTTCAATGATTTTCTCCTCTCTCATCATGTACCCATCCATATCTTTGTTTAAAACAACCTACCTTGTCTTATCCATTTCAAAGAAGTGAGATCTTACATATTTGAAATGTATTTAAGGTTTTGTGCTTAAAATATTAAAGATGTAATTTCATAGGTAGATTTTTATTAAATGTGTCTTAAAATGGAGATTGTATCCATCCTTTCATTTATCTCTAATAGCTTGTATATGAATTAAAGCATTTGTGCATTTCATGTGATAACCCTTATAGGTGAAGTGTGAAAACTTGGTTATGCTTTGGTCATATTCCCCTTATGTGCCAAGAATCCTCATGAATATTGAAGTTTTAAATCCCTCCATGTGAGGAAGCTACCCCATAGGTTATCTCACCTTCATTTAGGTAGAACCAAAAGTAGCAGGGAATTAACCATACCCTTTGTAAGTGTCTCTCATTCATTGTCTGTGTTTAGTTTTTTATTTGATGCTAAACCCTTCCTTGGCTATAATAATATATTAATAGGTTTTTCATCTTTGTTTTCCATTTTCTATAAGTATGCAAATCTGAGCATACAAGGTGTATAACTTAGAACCAACACGTTTTCAATGCCATTATTAGGGACTTTTGTAGAGAGCTTTGATCACTTTTGAGAGGTTCTTTACCTACATATGGTGTGTAGATGTTGCTGACTCACTTTTTAGTGAATCTATGTGGTTTCGTACTCAGAGAAAAAAATTAACCAATGATGTGTTGGAAGGTGTCTATCCCCTTTTGAATATTGTCTTTCACATCACTTTTTTGTCTCTTATTTTCTAAAAGTCTATTTGTAGTAATGACTCTCAGTTTTTATCTCCTAGTTATTGCAAGACCATTGCCTATTCTAGGCCTCACCTTCTTAAGCTTTCATTTAAAGTATCCCATTATTTTTAAATCTAGAAGGATTGAGATCATCCTTTAGGACTGACCCTTCAAAGCATTTTTTCCCTCCATTGTGTACTCCTCTGAGAAAAAGGGGATTAGCTTGAAGACCTATTAAGGGGCTTAGTTATATCATTGAGACCTATTGAGGGGATTAGTTTTATCATTGAGATTCATCCTAGTGTTACTAAAATTTAAATCCCCTCTAAACTTTTGGTACTTCTGAGCCTTATATCCTTGTTTACTATCTCAATCCATCCCTACTAGATAAATCCCCTCTTAAATCTGACCCACCTAGTCTCCTCATTCCCCTCTTCACATCTCATTGCAAGTGGTTACTGAACCCCAAGATACACCAATCATGGGGCATAGAGATCAAGAGTAAAATGCACACCCTACTTTCCTTTTTCCCAAATTTAGACATATCAATTTTGAGGAGATGGAGTTTTTTCATAATGAATCTCCTATTAAAATAAGGGAGAGGCTCCCAAAGTTTTAGGAGAATAATGTTGTGACCAGTGATCAACATTTGAAGGCCTTCTAGAATGTTATTAAGGATTATGAAGTCAATCATGAGGACATCTGCATTAATTTATTTATTCAGACATTAGAGGATGATTCTAGATATTGGTTTAACTCCCTCCCCACTAGATGCATTGTCTCATGTGAAGAGATGTAGAATGTCTTTAGGATTCAATATGGGGAAAGGCTAGATCCAAGGTTTCTCTTGGCCATATTTTAAAATATCAATAAAAATCCTAATGAGTGTGTGCAAGATTTTAATACCAACTTCAATAAGGCTATGATGTATTTACCTAAAAATATTAGGCCTAATGATACTATTTTTCTTTTGACAAGAAGGTTGCATACTACTTGAGAGACAAGGCTCCACCAAACCTTAGGTTTGACTTTAATATGGCCATCTAGATTGAGAAAAATATTAAAGTTGTGGGAAAGCCTATGAATATAGGACCAATGTGAAGTTAGTCAACCCTAAAAAGCCATGGTCTACCAAGGCCACCAACTTAGAATAAATTATCAAGACTTTGGACCCCACTTTTAAAGAAATATCATACAAGTTAGCTAAGGCATAAAAGGGCATTCCACATGTATCTTCATTCCATGATAGGGCCCCAAATCCATATCATTCTTAGTGAGGCCCTCCATTCCATAACCAAGAAGTTAACAAAATAAATAGGCCTACACATGAAGATCATCCAGAAAGGAATCAAGGTAGGGGTGTTGGGAAGGAAATGTTGAATCCCCTACATGCTAAGGTAAATGTTGTGAGCTTTGATATAGACATTTATTGGTGTGATAGATGCTTCTTGACCTACCCACCTTGTTATATTATTGAGGTAGTGGATTAAGAATTAAATTAACTAGAGGATGCACCATTTGATTATGAATTTTTCATGTTTGATTTCCATAATCCTCTGATTGAAGTAGTGACTCCCACAAGAATGCCTACTAACACTATGACTAGTGAACTTTGGGGTGTTATTGAGTTGGAAAGTGTCCCTATCTTTGACTCTACGTATAATGTCAATGTAGCACAAGCATATGAGTTACATATGCATGATTTTGATCATCTGTGCTCTATGATGATCAAGAAATATCTAGAAGGAAATCCATCAAAGAAAGACTTAAGACTCTTGATTAATGTCATAACTGCCTAGAGAAGCAAGATTAACTTGAGCAGTAGGCAAGTAGGTGATATCCCTCAAGGTGATACTCTTACTAACCCAAATTTGAGGGGTGTAGGTAAAGAGACAAAGAAAGCTATAGCTATTCTAGAAGCCTTCAGGAGGGCACCTATTGTTGAAACTGCTAGACCTAGAGAAGTTCTTACTAAGAATAATAGGACACCTATGTTGTATAGTATCCCCAAGGGTACTAATGAGACTAAGCATATCCCTATTGAAAATGTCACCACCCTCCCACTAGACACATCCAACCCTTAGTATAGTGTGTGTGATATGGCCCATCTATTGAGTCAAATAAAGATCATTATTCCACTCATTGAGTTGTTGTGCATCTCTAAACATAGGAAGAGAGCTTTTGAATATTTAGAGCTTGGAAAGGGATCAACTACCAATGAGTTTGAAATGTCCCAAGTGATAATAGAAGGTCATTATTTGGGGGACATTTATGAGCCTTATCCTAAATTCTATCTAGGGGTTGCTTTAGTGAAGAGTTAGTTGGATGTGGAGCCATTTTATATAACATTGATGATCAATGGTATGATTGTCATTAATTACATGTTTGATTTTAGTGCATCTTGAAATGTTATGCCTTTATGTGTCTTAAATGAACTCAGTGTAAAGATAACATCTACTTTTGGTAAGTGTTATGTTATGAATTCATGAGAGATGTTAGTTGTTGGGCAGGTCAAAGGGCTGGTTCTGAAATTGGTGGTTCACCCAAGTAAGTTTTTGAATATGGATGTGGTAATTGTATATTTCCCTCCAAAATGGGGAATGTTGCTATCATGGAAATAGGCTACCAGTATGGGATTAAGTGTGTAGATGGACCTCTCTTATGCTACCATCCCCCTAGAAGGTAAAATGGTCAAACTTTATAAAGAGCCTAAGATGTTACATATAATTGAAGATCTAAATCATGTTCTAAATGAAGTAATATACACTGATGTTGAGCTAGGTGTTTTTGTTGGTATTATTGATGTGGATGAATAGTCTATTATCATTGATACACAACCTGATATAGAGGTTTCTATTTGGGAATTATTCTTTGATGGGGCCTACTCTAGTGTTAGGAATGGGACTGGGATATTAATAGAAGGAGGTATACATTTTCCTTCCACCTTAATTTCAATTGCACTAATAATGTTGTTGAGTATGAATCACTTCTACTTAGCTTGAGGATTACATGTGAACATGGGATTAAGTGTCTCTCTATCAAAGGGGACTCAAAATTAGTCATGAAATAGATTTGTAATGCATATGCCACCAAGTGTAAAAGATTGAAATAGTATCAAAATGTTGTATGGGATTTGATTGAAGGCTATGATTCATTCAACATCTCTTATCATGATAGGGAATTCAACCAAGAACATGACAAATTTGCTAAGTTAAGAGCTCAATTTGATATTTCAAGCATAAGCCCATATTTTTAGTAGTAGGTGGAGGTACTTACTCAACCCTCGGTCCTAGATAAAATTCATCACTAGTAGGTGTTCAAGGATGATGACCAAATCAAAAGGTTCTTAAATTGTGAAGAAAAATTTCATGGTCAGCTTGTGGACCTAAAATCTATGGTTCAAACTTGTGATGAAAAGGACACTTTATTTGGGAAAGAGGTCATTCAACTCAAAATGAACACTATCCCTAGGGGATTGGTCAGCTTAGAGGCATCCTTTAATGGAGAAGATAGAGTGAGGTCAAGAGAAACATTTATCTCAAGGGATGTCACTAAATATGATTTTGGTTCCCAATGAATCCAAGAAAAGCATGGATGGGGACTTGTCTCAACATTGAAGAGAAAAGAGATTATGTATAGTTGCTAAGGAAATATCAAGACTACTTAGCATGTTCTTGTTTAAGATTAAAAAGTATATGTAGGACCTGTTACAATATACCATCCCACTACAGCTAGATAGTAAGCCATTTAGGTAAAAGTAGAGGCCTATCAATCCCATCTTGGCCACCAAGATGCATGATGAATTCAAGAAGTTAAGGTATGGTGGTATTATTTAGCCTATTAGGTACTCATTTTGGGTGGCTAATTTGGTCCTTGTACACAATAAAAATGGTGATATCCACCTCTATGTGGATTCATACAATCTAAATAAAGCCTATCTAAAAGATAACTATCCCTTTCCCAACATGGATAAGTTATTGCAAGATGTTACCGGGTTTGAAATGTTGTCTACTCTAGATGGCTTCTCTGTCTATAACTAGGTTGTGGTCAAGGAATCTAAGAGGTCTAAAACTGCATACACCACACCATGGGGCACCTATGTGTATATTTGAATGCCTTTTTGGATAAAGAATGTTGGTGCAACATTTTAGCATGCCATGTATGCTTATTTTATAGGGATGATTGATAAATTTATTATTGTGTATCAAGATGATGTCACTGTGTACCCCAAGAGAAGGGATGAGCACTTGAAACACTTGGAAAAGGTATTAATTAGATGCAGATAATTTGGTATCTCCCTCAATCCTAAAAAGTATCTTTTTTTAGTTCAAAAGGCTAAATTTATAGGGCATATAGTGTCTAAAGAGGGTATTATGATTGATCCTAAAAGAGTTAAGGCCATTGACAAAGTGCCCATCCCACAATCCAAGAAAAGAATTCAATATTTCTTTGGAAAAATTAATTTTGTAAGAAGATTTGTGTCTAACTTTGTATAAATCACCTTGCTTATTACTTCTATGTTGAAGAAGGATCAAGTTATTATGAAAGGGATGTAAAAGCATTCAACAATGTCAAAGGAGCTTTGAAGTTTGCTCCTATTTTAGCCAGTCCTAATTACATCAAGCCATTTCAGATTTTCTCCTTTACATCACCCCATAACATTTTTGTTGTTTTATTACAAAATAATGATAATGGCCACAAAAAACCCATAGCATTATTCAACAAATCTATACAAGGGTCTAATTTGAACTACACCATTATGGAGAAACAAGCTTACGCTTTGTTGAAATTAGTTAAACTATTTAAATCTTATATCTTGAGTTTGAGGATTATTGCTTATACCTCTCACATCATGGTGAAGGATATCTAAAATCAAACCAACATCTCTAGTAAAAGGTGAAGATAGGTAAATAAGTTACAAGAATATGATATAGACATCTAAACCACTAAATTGGTGTGAGGAATTAGCTTGGCTAGGCTTATGGTTGAGGTAAAATTTCTAGAAATTGAAGTGAACAACATTATTGCCAACACCAATAACACTTTGGATGAATTTAGTGCATCCTAGTGGTATATGGACATTGTTTATTATCTAAAAAGTATGTGTTGTCCTCCTGACTTAGACAAAAATTATAGGACTCTCAAATTAATCTCCAAAAATTACCTCTTGACTGACAGTGGATTAGCATGGATAAATCTTGATGGGGTCCTTCTGAAGTGTGTGTTAGAAGACCAAGTTGATGGCCTAATTGAATATTTTCATAGTGGAGTGTGTGGTGGCCATTTTGAACCTAAACTTACTACTCATAAGATTATTAGATTTGGTTATGTTGTTTCCAAAATCTGTCACTTGTTTTTGTGGATAACATACCAACCATTTTGGTCTTGCAAACCAAAACTCTCTCTTTTCTTTCTCAAAAATATCCTGAGCAGTTAAGTTTTTTCAAATATTTAAGCCTTTTTAGCTAAGAAAGTCACAGGTTCAACAGGTGGGCTTTCTTCAAAGGAAGTTCAAAACACTTAAATCTTTTCCTTAGTGTTTTGAGGATGGTTAAAATGCCCAAGTTAAATCAAAAGACTTAACGGTGGGATTTAAACAATTAGAATGAACCACCTTGAACCATTGAACCATTGAACCCCACCTCTAAAAGGTTCAAAGGTTTAACAAGTTCAAAGTTTCAATGACTTCAGTGGACTTAAAGAAAATAAGGCTTTGAAGAGTTAACATTGAACCATTGAACCATTGAACCTTGAACCAAAATGGTCTAAAGGTTCAAGGTTCAATGAGTTTAATAAGTCTAAAAGACTTTAAAAAAAATCAATCAAAGAGTGAAGAATGAACCATTGAACCGTTGAACCTTGAACCAAAATGGTTCAAAAGGTTTAAAGGTTTAACAAGTTTAATAAGTTTAATAGACTTTGAGAATAAAAGGCTTTAAAGAAAGAGAATGAATCATTGAACCGTTGAACCTTGAGTCTAAAAGGTTCAAATATTTTAAATTTTCAATAGGTTCAAAGAGTTCATAAGATCGAATGGAAGCTTCGAGCAAATGAAGGAAGCGAAAGATTTCAACGAAGTTCAAAGAAATAGTTCGATCGAAGAAGAAAAGAAAGTGAATCTGGCCCTTCACAAAACATTAAACCTTTGAACCATTGAACCTTGAACCAAAAGAGTTCAAGGTTCAAGGTTCAAAGAGGTTCAAGGTGAGAAATGATGTCGATGTGGATGTCAATTTCAGGGTAATATAATAATCGTTGGTTTTCAAAAGACCTGAGAACAAACTAAGTGATCAACCTAGAAAGGAGCCAAAAGAGTCAGCAGAAAGTGAGAAGATAGCCCTGAGAGCTCAGATTGCCAAAGAAAGATAAAATGTGGCAAGAAAAGAGAGAACAAATACAAGAAATCCAAAAATATCTGTAGGAGAGTTATTTTCTAGCAGGTGGAATAGTCTACCAAGTGGACATCAGGGAACACAAACATTCAAAGGTGTGGCCTATTTTTTTCATTAAGTAGAGTCACCAAAAATTGTTGGGTGAATATTTTGTCACTAGATAATTGACAGAAAAATAGGTTACATTAACCATATCATAAAGAGATTTAATTGGCAAAATGTGTACTCTAACATGTGATCTCTTTGTAGAAGGCCAAGAAGAATCAGCTGGTGACTACAACAATAGTTTCTTGAATTATCAAGATGAACCCAGAAGTAAAAGGGAAGCATTTGATGGATCATACATTGTATTTACTAGGTCTCAGAACTAGTCATCTCAATAAGTAGATAAAGGAAAAATAGGGGAAGAATCTCGACCAACAATTTCAATTGCTAAACAAGGATCTCCACTACCTTTCTAATCAAAGGACCTAGTGATCACTAAAAAAGTAAGTACCTCAAATATTTCTTCACCTTCTGCTTCAAATTTACAGATTAGTCATACACCTAGAAAAAACCAAATTGATGGATTGAATTCTTCTATTTCTAATTCATTTCAGTCATTTGATATAATTGACCATGTTAAGAAGACCAAAATTCAAATGTCTGAGTTTGAATTCTTGCAATCTAACCCTGAGCAGTTGGATAGGTTAGTTCAAGGTGTCAAGAATAAAACCATCCCTATAGGACAAGAAATTTCAAAAGAAACTTTTGATCCCCTAAAGAACACACCTACCTAAAATAATCTTGTGATTACTCCTCCAGCTGCCCTTGGAAAGACAAAACCATTTTATGTCTCCTTGTTGATAAATGGTCATCAGTTGAATAATTGCATTATAGATTTTGGCACATCTGACAATGTCATGCCTATCAAGGTGGTAGATTTTCTTCGTCTCACACTAACTAAGACCTTTGGGAGATGTTTCTCCATGGCAAAAAACAAGTGCCTCTACTGGGATAAATCAAAGATGCTCAATTTGCATTTACGGCCTTCCCAAATAAGAGAATTAAAATGATAGTCCTGGTGGTCGATGTCCCAGCCTCTTATGGCATTCTTTTTGGGATAAATTTTTGTAAGGACATTGGTAGAGAATTAAGTATGGAATTGTTTGAGGTGAGGATCCCTATCAAGGGAATCATGCAAAGGCTACTTCCTATGAATGAGGTAAATTACATTATCACCCAAACATCATCCCCTAAAGCTCAAATTCTATTTGAGTCTTTAGGCATGGGTAATTACTTTCTATCTACTAAAGATGTTTTTGTTTCAGCAGATAAGAGTCCATAGGTGACAATCCAAAATATTCAGATAAGTCATCAGAAGAATTGGTAGGGCACAATACACATGAAAAAATATCTTCCCTTCCTGATGAATAAAAAATTGAAAGAAGATCAAATTTTGATGATATTTGGATTCTAGAATTCGATGCCAGCAACTCTATTACCAGTTCTAGAGCTAGATTTTTTATAATATCTCCTTAAGGAGATATTTTACCCTATGCATATAAGTTATAGTTTAGAAACACTAACAACACTATTGAGTATAAATCATTGCTACTTGGATTAAAGGATGCTCAAGATAAAGGTATTAAAATTCTTCATTCCAAAGGAGATGCTAAGCTGGTAGTTTGTCAGGAGAGGAACCTGTATCAAACTAAGAATGAGATATTGAAACATTATCGTAATCTAGTGTGGGACTACATTGAAAGCTTTGACACTTTTTGTATTTCTACCATGCCCAAAGAATTCAATAGCCATGATGTCCAGATTCATTGGCCATCTCTACAACTCTCTTGGTCCCTCACCAAGATTTCAAAGAAGACAAGTACACTATCGAGTTGGTCTTTCAACCAAGTGTACCTAATAATGCTGACCATTGGTAGGTTTTCAATGGCGATAACTAATTCATTGATTTTATAGAATAAATGGATAGAAATAAAAAGCTTCAATTTGAAGGCAATAAATCTCCACCATAGGAATCAACTCTTGAAATAAATTCAAAAGCTGATGAAGAGTTCCTTCAGCTCAAAGGGAATAAAATTCCAAAAAGATTATTTTCTCTTAATAAACTATTTAACAATCATGATAGGTTTATCAAGGAATAACAAATGGATTCAAAATCCGCTAAGAATTTTGATCAAATAAATTTGAGTACAGAAGACAATCCAAAAATGGTCAACATTGGAAATTGTTGTACCCCTGATGAAAAACTCAAAATTATCACTCAGCTTCACCATTACATTGATGTTTTGGCATATTAATATGGTGATCTGAAATCTCTCAGACTTGAAAAAATCTAGCATGAAATCCCTCTCAATATTGGGTCTTTGCCTCACAAGTAGATGCAAAGGCAACATAATCCCAGGATATCAAGCACGATTTTGTCTAAGATACAAAAAATGCTAAATGTAAGAATTATTTTCCCAATCCATCATTCCACCTAGGTTACAAATATATTCCCTATGAGAAAGAAGAATGGAAAATTTTGCTTGTGCTTTGATTTTAGAAATCTAAATTATTCATCTTTAAAAGACAACTATCCCCTACCCATCATGGATCATCTGCTTCAGACAGTGACTAGCATTGAGATGTTATCAATGCTAGATGGTTTTTTTGAGATATAATCAAGTGTAATTTGGTGAATTATACTATCATAAGACCAATTTCACAACACCTTGGGGCACCTTTGTATATCACATAATGCCTTTTACCTTGATCAATGCTGGCACCACTTTCCAAAGAGAAATGGATCTTACTTTCAGAAATAAAATGGGTAAGTTCATTGTGGTATACCTTGATGATTTGATAGTCTTTTCTAAGAATCATCCTAATCATGTGGATCATCTACAACAAGTCCTAGAGTAATGTAGGTAGAGTGGTATTTCTCTTAATCCCAAGAAATCAATTTTTGGGGTTACTGAAGGGAAACTTCTCGGTCACACTGTATCCTGAGAAGGCATAAAGATCGACCCAAAAAGGGTTAAATCCATTCAAGAGATTTCTCTCCCTGCCAATAAGAATGTAGTTCACTCTTTCTTTGGGAAGGTGAATTTTATGTGAAGTTTCATTCCTGAATTCATAGAGAAGACTCACCACATTGTCAATATGATGAAGGGCAAAGCCACTTTCAACTAGACTAAAGAAGGTAAGTCAGCATTTCAAGACATCAAGGAAGCTATCATTCATACCCCAATTCTAGTTTGTCGTGATTATACCAAAGACTTCATGATGTATAGCTATGCTTCTGAACACACACTTTCAACCATTTTGGTTCAGAAGAACAAAGAAGGTGTGAAATCTCCCATATATTTCATGAGTTGTCCTCTTAAAGCTCATGAGCTGAAGTACTCAAACATGGAGAAGAATGCTTATGCTATGGAAAAGGTGGTAAAGAAATTTCATTTTTATATCTTGAACTCACACACTATTGCTTTGGTTCTTGATACAATAGTCAAGTCCATACTAACTCAGCAGGAGTTTGGAACTAAAAGGGGTAATTGGATTGCTAAAATCTAGGAGTTTGATCTTGTTATCAAACCAATGAAGCTTGTGGTGGGAAGGGGTCTCTACCAATTAATTTCTAATAACATACCAAAAGAAGTATGTCATAAAGAAATAAAAGTTGAAGACACACCAATAGTTCTCTTTGTCACCACTACGAATGAGTGGTATTCAAAAATTGCTCATTTCCTTATCTATGGTGAGTGTCCTGCTCACCTGTCTCATAAATAAAAGAGGATTGTTAAGTTGAAAGCTACCAATTTTGTCTTGTGTAACAATGGTCTGTATAAGAGGAACCTTAATGGAGTATTCCTTCACTTCGTGGATAAAGCACAACAGAACAAACTTTTAGAGTCCTTCCATAATTTGGCTTGTGGAGGACATTTTTTTGTGCCTATGACTACCCATAATATTCTATGAGCTAGGTACTATTGGCCTACTCTATTTCAAGATTCATATGCTTGGGTGCATAGATGTGAGCTGTGTCAATAGTTCATTGGCAAACCCAAGTTAGTTGCATTACCTCTCAAGCCTGTGGTGATAGAAGAGCCATTTTAGCAATGAGAAATTGATTTCATTGGTGTTGTAAACCCATCCTTGAGTGTTGGACATGATTATGTCCTTACATCCATAGACTACTTTACCAATTGGGTGGAAGCCATTCCAGTCAAGCATGCTAATTCAGAAGTGGTATGTAATTTTCTTAAGGAAAACATCATTTCCAAGTTTGGGGTCCCAACCAAGATTGTAACAAATAATGCAGCATGTTTCTCTTTTCATGAGATTACCTAGTTCTGCTACTATTATGGAATTATTCTCTCCCACTCTTCTAAATATTATCGATAAGGAAATGGTCAAGTGAAATCAAGCAACAAGAACCTAGTGACCATTATTAGGAAGCTGGTAGATGATAATTAGAGAACTTGGCATAAAGCACTGCTTGATGCTTTCTAGGCAAATAGAATTACTCCCAAGAGGGCAATTGGTATGTCCCCATTCCAACTTTTGTATGGTCTCAATGTAGTGATACCAATCACCCTAGAATTACTAGAATTAAAGTTAGCAAAGGCAGTGGAAGATTCAACTTTTAAAAGTTCCATCGACAAAAGGATAATGTGCTTGATTGAACTTAATGAGCAAAGAACTATGGTGGTGGACTGAATTACTATGCATCAAAGTCTAGTAAAGAGACTCTTTGACTAGAAAGTAAGGATCCATGATTTTTAGATTGGAGATCAAGTCTTGTTGTGGGACAAGAGGAGAGAACCAAAAAGAATGCATAGAAAATTTGATTCCTTATGGAGAGGCCCATTTATCATTCATCATTTAAATAGTGAAAATAGTTTCTTGTTGAAATATCAAGATGGAAGGCCATTTGCTCTACCTCATAGTGGGCAGCATCTAAAGCACTTCAATCCTTGAAGTATCAGATAAGTCTAGTTGTATATTTGTATATATGTATAGTCTTTCTTTGTTTTATGTTTTTCATTCATTTTTTGCACCTTTATTTTTGGGTAGCATGACTCCGTAGCCTAATGGCATAAATGAAGGCACTGAGATTTTGGTTTCTACTCTCTTCGATTACTTCAGCTTTTAATCGATGGAAGTTCCCCAATTGGAGCTAGTTGTTGTTCCTAAAATCTATCACTTGTTTTTGTGGACAACATACCAACCATTTTGGTCTTGCAGACCAAAAATCTCTCTTTTCTTTCTCAAAAATATCTTAAGCAGTTAATTTTTTTCAAATATTCAAGCCTTTTCATCTAAGGAAGTCATAGGTTTAACAGGCAAGCTTTCTTCAAAGGAAGTTCAAAACACTTAAGGCTTTTCCTTAGTGTTTTGAGGATGTTTCAAATGCCTAGGTTCAATCAAAAGACTTAACAGCTGGATTTAAACAATTAGAATGAACCACCTTGAACCACCTTAAACCATTGAACCATTTAACCCCACCTACAAAAGGTTTAAAGGTTCAATGAGTTTAAAGGTTCAACAACTTCGGTGGACTTAAAGAAAAGAAGGCTTCTAAGAGTTAACATTGAATCATTGAACCATTGAACCTTGAACCAAAATGGTCTAAAGGTTCAAGGTTCAACGAGTTCAATAAGTCTAAAAGACTTAAAGAAAAGAAAGAATCAAAGAGTGAAGAATGAAGAATGAACTATTGAACTGTTGAACCTTGAACTAAAATGGTCCAAAGGTTCAAAGGTTCAATGAGTTTAATAGACTTAGAGAATAACAGGCTTCAAAGAAAGAGAATGAATCATTGAACCGTTGAACCTTGAACCTGAAAGGTTCAAAGAGTTAAAAGGTTCAATGGGTTTAAAGATTTCATAAGATCAAATGGAATCTTTGAGCAAATGAAGGAAGCAAAAGATTCCAAAGAAGTTCAAAGAAATAGTTCTACCGAAGAAGAAAAGAAAGTGAATGCGGCCCTTCACAAAACATTGAACCTTTGAACCATTAAACCTTAAACCAAAATATTTCAAGGTTAAAAGAGGTTCAATGTGACCAATGACACCTCTGTGGATGTCAATTTCAAGGTAATAGAATAACTATTGGTTTTTAAAAGACCTGAGAACAAACTTAGTGACCAGCCCAAAAAGGAGCTGAAAGAGCCAACAGAAAGTGAGAAGATATCCCCAAGAGCTCAGATCACCAAGGAAAGACAAAAGGTGGTAAGGAAAGAAAGAAAAACTATAGGAAATCCATAAATATCTATAGGAGAGTTATTTTTAGTAGGTGGAATAGTCCACCAGGTGGACATCAGGAAACATAAACATTCAAAGGCACGGCCTATTTTTCTACATTAAGTAGAGGCAAATAGACAGTCATGTAAGCATCATTAAGAAGACTAGACAACCCATGCTGAGGAAGGGACATTTGAGATAATTTAAAATGTCAAATTCAAGGTTGATGCCCTATTCCAGCATGTCCCCTTCATAGAATTTTAAATGCATTCAATGCATTGAATTCAACATAGGCCATTTTCATGAAAACAAGCACCCAAGTCTTTCTTGGGATACTATATGTTTTAATCTCTCATTTTGGATAAGGGAGATCTCTATGTTATGAGAAGTGAAGATCTACCCAAATTGAAAGGCAATATTGAGACTTTGAACTCAGACTATTAATCGTATTTTGTTAAATATATAAGAAAGCAAGTGACCTTTTAAACTTTGTGTTGGAATAAGCTTGTGTCATCTAAGAAATTGTTCTTATGTTTATTCCCTAAATACAGTCTTTTCCATTTAATCAAACAAGCAAAACAAGTGGATGTAAGATAGAAGATGTCCTGAAGCTGAGTGTGGGAGACTTTGTGCTACCATAAGTGTCTTTAGTTTGTATTTTGTGTAAAGGACACTAGAGAGACTTTGAGTTCTCCTTATTCTTCGTAAACTTTTACTCTATTGTAGTTGAAGTGGAGACTTTGGGATATGCTTCAAATTACTGTGTTCCTTTGTCTTAATCAATAGGAGAGACAATGAAAGACTTTGTGCTTTCATTGGTTTCTTATAGTTTCTATTATTACCAAGGAAGGATTTTACTATTGGCTGAATATCACATCTAAAACAAGACCAATGCCTTCAGTAATTACACTAGAATTCTCCTCTGTTATGTGAGCATCATCTCTAAAAAAAGAGAGATGGGTGGTATGATTTCACTCCTGCATGTATTTTTAGTTTATATTAGTATATAGTATTTTATACAGAACCTCCCCTTGATGAGAGGAGATATTTATCTCCTTATGATGTGTTAGACCTACACATTTTGCCAGTTAAATCTCCTTATGATGTGGTTGATGTAACCTATTTTGCCATCAGTCAATTGGTGAAAAAATATTTGCCATAGTTTTTAGTGACTCTGCTAGGGAAGAACAAGAAATTTGAAGCCTCAAGCTTCAAATTGAAGTAGTTCCAGTTCTTTTCCATATCCATTTTGGCACTCTGGCAGACCCACCATACACACGAAGCTAGAGAGCTCAAGGTATTGTTGACCCTATATTTGGCATTGCGTAGCAAAATAATTTTGATCTTTCCCCTCCAAAAACTCACCTTTAACAAATTAGGATTTTTCTTCCTACAAACATTAAGTCCCCAATACCAGGCAAAGCTTCTCTTTCTTCAATTAATAGAGCTTTGTCCATACATATCCCACAAAGATTTGTTGTCCCTCCTTTCAATAGCCATATCATGGTAGCTCAAGGCCCTTGGGGTAATACCTTTGGTCCTCTAAATCTGACCCCACCTCTACATGAGCTACCTCGTAGCTTAAGGAAAAAATTCCCCAAGTTCTATGGTAATGGGAAGGTTCATCCTAATGAACATATAACAACCTTTTGCATATCCTATGGTGTGATAGGCATTGAATATGAAGAAATTACAATCAGAATGTTTATGTAAATATTGCAAGGCACTACTGTAGACTATTTTTATCACTTGCAAGCACAAATAGTGACTGATTGGAACACTCTTAAAGCAAAATTTGAGGCCAGGTTCAAACCTATAGAAGATGCACATGCCCTGTTAGTTTAACTTACCCAAATGAAGAAGGAACCTCATGAACCCATGAAAGACTTCATTTCCAAATTCAACAAGTTGAGGAATAGGATTCCCACAATTGTTCATCTAACACCTGAGAATCTCAAATGTGTTTTCATCAATTCTTAGCTTCTTGAAGTGAGTTTCTTGTTGAAGCAGGCTGGCCACATAGACCTTGTTGCAGCTCAAATTTTGGTGACTGAGGTTAAAGATGATCTTATCTTAATAGGAAAGATAAGAATAGATCTTAACAAAGGTAAATCTTCTTCATCTTCTAAATATTCTTCTATATGCACCACTGATTCTATGGTGTAAAAAATAACAAATAAATTGCTAGCTCTAAAAAATCAAATGGCATAAGGGATGTTTGCTCCTCCTTCTTATAAGGATAGTTGTATCAGGGCAATGATGCTATAAATCAAGGGCAACCAAATCACCTTCCCCTCCCACCAAGGAAGCTTACCATTAAATTAGCACCAGCTAACTCAGCAGTTGGTTATCTTAAAATTGAATCTAATTTTTCTTTCCAACCTGAGTTGAACCAAGAAGATGACACTAATCTCTTTGTAGAAGGATAAGAAGAATCAGATGGCAACTCCAACATTGGTTTCCTAAATTATCAGGATGAACCCAGAAGTAAAGGGGAAGCATTTGATGGATCATACACTATATTTACCATGTCCCAGAACTAGTCAGCTCAATAAGAAGATAAAGTAAAAATAGGGGAAGAATCTCGACTAGAAATTTCAATTTCTAAATGAGGAACTTCACTACCTTTCCAATCAAAGGACCTGATGATCACTAAAAAAATAAGTACCTCAAATATTCCTTCACCTTCTACTTCAAATTCATAGACCAGTCCTACACCTAGTAAAAACTAAATTGATGAATTGCCTTCTTTTGTTTCTAATTCATTTTAGTCATTTGATATAATTAACCATGTTAAGAAGACCAAAATTCAAATTTCTAAGTTTGAATTCTTGCAATCTAACCCTGAGCAGTTGGATAGGTTAGTTCAAGGCGTCAAGAATAAAATTATCCCTTTAGGATAAGAAATTTTGAAAGAAACTTGTGATCCCCCAAAGAAATCACCTACCCAAAATAATCTTGTGATTACTCCTCCAGCTTCCCCTAGAAATATAGAACCATTTTATGTTTCCCTACTGATAAATGGTCATCAACTGAACAATTACATTATAGATTCTGGTGCATCTGATAATATCATGTCTGCCAAGGTGGTAGAATCTCTTGGTTTCATGCTGAATAAGACCTTTAGGATATGTTTATCCATGGAAAACAAACAAGTTCCTCTGTTGGGACAAATCAAAGATGCTCAATTTGCATTTGTGCCTTCCCAGATAAAATAATTAAAATGGCAGTCTTAGTAGCCAATGTCCCAACCTCCTATGGAATTCTTTTTAGGAGAAATTTTTGTAAGGACATTGGTGGAGAATTAAGCATGGAAATGTCTGAGCTGAGGATCCTTGTCAAGGGCATCATGCAAAGGCTACTTCCTGTGAAGGATGAAAAGTACATTGTCACCCAAACATCAGCCCTTGAAGCTTGAATTCTATTTAAGTCTTCAGGCATGGGTAATTACTTTCTATCTACTAAAGATGTTTCTATTTTAGCAAATGAGATTCCCATAAGTGAAAATCCAAAATATTTAGATAAGCCATTAGAAGAATTGGTAGGGTGTAGTACACATGAAAAAATATCTTCCCTTCTTGATGAAGAAAAATCTAAAAGAAGATCAAATTCTAATGATATTTGAATTTTGGAATTTGATGGCAGTAACTCTACTACCAGTTCTAGAGCTGGAGTTGTTTTAATATCTCCTCAATGAGATATTTTTCCCTATGTATATAAGTTATAATTCATCAACACTAACAACACTATTGAGTACAAATTGTTGTTGCTTGGATTAAAGGTTGCTCAAGATAAATGTATTAAAATCCTTCATGCCAAAGGAGACACTGAGTTGGTGGTTTGTCAGGTAAAGAACCTATATCAAACTAAGAATGAGAGATTATGATATTATCATAATTTGGTGTGGGACTGCATTGAAATCTTTGATGCTTTTAGTAATTTTGATGTACCTAGAGAATTCAATAGTCGTGCAAATTCATTGGCCATCTCTGCAACTCTCTTTGTCCCTCACCAAGATTTCAAAGAAGATAAGTACACTATCAAGTTGGTATTTTAACCAAGCGTACCTGATCATACTGACAATTGGCAAGTTTTCAATGGCGACAACCAAATCATTAATTTTTTGGAATAGATGGATAGCTTTGAAAAGCTTCATTTTGAAGGCAGTGAATCTCCACCATGGGAATCAGCTCCTAAAACAAATTCAAAAGCTGATGAAGAGTTCCTTCAGCTCAAAGGGAATAAAATTCCCAAAGGATTAGTTTCTCTTGAGAAACTATTTGACTAGCATGATAGGTTTATCAAGGAATAGTAAATGGATTCAAAATCCTCCAAGGATTTTGATCAAATAAATTTGAGTACAGAAGACAATCCAAAAATGGTCAACATTAGAAATTTTTGTACCCCTAATGAAAAACTCAAAATTATCACTCTACTTCACCATTACATTGATGTTTTGGCATATTCATATGATGATATAAAATATCTCAGACCTAAATAAATCTAACATGAAATCCATCTCAAGATTGGGTTTTTACCTCACAAGTAGAAGCAAAGGCAGTACAATCCTAGGATATCATGCACGATTTTGTCTAAAATATAGAAAATGTTGAATACAAGAATTATTTTTCCAAACCATCATTCCATTTGGGTTACGAATATAGTCCCTGTGAGAAAGAACAATGGATAAATTTTTTGTGTGTTGATTTAAGAAATCTGAATTAGTCATCTTTAAAGACAACTATTCCCTGCCCATCATGGATCAGCTATTGCAGACAGTGATTGGTGTTGATATATTATCAATGCTAGATGGTTTTTTGGGATATAGTCAAGTGGAATTTGGTGAAGTAGACTAGCATAATACCACTTTCACAACACCTTGGAGCACCTTTACATATCGCATAATGCCTTTTGGCTTGTTCAATGCTAGTGCCACTTTTCAAAGAGTTGTGGATCTTGCTTTCAAAAATAAAATGGGTAAGTTCATTATGGTATACCTTGATGATTTGATAGTATTTTATAAGCATCATCCTAATCATGTGCATCATCTACAACAAGTGTTGGAGCAATGTAGGTAGAATAGTATTTCTCTTAATCCCAAAAAACCAATTTTTGGGGTTACTGAGGGAAACTTCTTGGTCACACTGTATCCCAAGAAGGCATAAAGATGGACCTAGAAAGGGTCAAATCCATTCAAGAGCTTTCTCTCCATGCTAGTAAGACTACAGTTTACTCTTTCTTTGGGAAGGTGAATTTTTTGTGAAGGTTCATTCCTAAATTTGTAGAGAAGACTCGCCACATTGTCAATATGATGAAGGAAAAAGCCACTTTCAACTAGACTGAAGAAGGCAAGTCAGCATTTTAAGACATCAAGAAAGATATCACCCATGCCCCAATTACACCAAATTCTAGTTTGTCCTAATTACACCAAAGACTTCATGATGTACAGCTATGCTTCTGAACACATGCTTTCAGCCATTTTGGTTTAGCAGAATAAAGGTGTGGAATCTCCCATATCTTTCATGAGTTGTCCTCTCAAAGCTCATGAGCTAAAGTACTCAAACATGGAGAAGCATGCTTATGTTGTGGTAAAGGTGGTAAATCACTTCCATTTTTACAACTTGAACTCACACAGTGTTGCTTTGGTTCCTGATATAATAGTCAAGTCCATACTAACTCAGCAGGAGTTTGGAACCAAATGGGGTAATTGGATTCCTAAAATCTAGGAGTTTGATCTTGTTATCAAACCAATGAACCTTGTATGGGGAAGGGGTCTCTGCCAATTAATTTCTAATAAGATACTAGAAGTAGGGTGTGAAGAAATAAAATTTCAAGACATACCAATAGTTCTCTTTATCACCACTACAAATGAGTGGTATTTGAATATTGCTCATTTCCTTACCTATGGTAAGTGTCCTACTCACCTGTCTCGTAAAGAAAAGAGGATTGTTAAGTTAAAAGCTACCAATTTTGTCTTGTGGGACAATGATCTATATAAGAGGAACCTTGATGGAGTATTCCTTCACTTCGTGGATAAAGCACAACAGAACAAACTTTTGGAGTCCTTCCATAATTTGGCTTGTGGAGGACATTTTTTTGTGCCTATGATTACCCATAAGATTTTTTGAGCTAGGTACTATTGGCCTACTCTATTTAATGATTCATACACTTGGGTGCATAGATGCAAGCTATGTCAATAGTTCATTGGCAAACCCAAGTTAGCTACATTATCTCTCAAGCCTGTGGTAATAGAAGAGCCATTTCAACAATGGGGAATTGATTTCATTGGCACTGTAAATCCATCCTTGAGTGCTGAACATGATTATGTCCTTATAGCCATAGACTAATTTAACAAGTGGGTAGAAGCCATTCCAATCAAGCATGCTACTTCAGAGGTGGTATGTAATTTCCTCAAGGAAAATATCATTTCCATGTTTGGGGTCATAACTAATATTGTAACAAATAATGCAACCTATTTCTCTTCTCATGAGATTACCCAATTCTACTACTATTATGGTATTATTTTATGCCACTCTTCTGACTATTATCTCTAAGGAAATGGTCAAGTATAATCAAGCAACAAAAACCTGGTCACCATTATCAAGAAGCTGGTAGATGATAATCAAATAACCTAGCATAAAGCACTGCTTGATGATTTATGAGTAGATAGAATTACTCCCAAGAGGGCAATTGGTATGTCCCAATTACAAATTATGTATGGTCTCAATGCAAAGATACCAATCACCTTATAATTACTAGTATTAAAGGTAGTAAAGGCAATAGAAGATTCAACTTTTGAAATTCCATCGATAAAAGGATAATGTGTTTGACTGAACTTAATGAGTAAAGAACTATGGTGGTGGACCAAATTACTGTGCATCAAATTTTGGTAAAGAGACTCTTTGACCAGAAAGTAAGGATCCATGATTTTCAGATTATAGATCAAGTATTTTTGTTGGACAAGAGGAGAGAACCAAAAGGAATGCATGGAAAATTTGATTCCTTAAGGAGAGGTCCATTTACCATTCATCATTTAAATTGTGAAAATAGTTCTTTACTAAAATATCAAGATAGAATGCCATTTGCTCTACCTCACAATGGGTAGCATCTGAAGCACTTCAATCCTTGAAGTATCAAATAGGTCCAGTTGTACATTTGTATATATGTATTTTATTTCTTTGTTTTGTGTTTTTCATTCATTTTTGGTGCCTTTATTTTTGGGTAGCATGACTCTGTAGCCCAATGGCATAAATGAAGGCACTAAGATTCTAGTTTCTACTCTCTTTGATTGTTTCAAATTTTAATCGATGGAAGTTCCCCAACTAGAGCCAATTGTTGTTCCTAAAATCTATCACTTATTTTTGTGGACAACATACCAACCATTTTGGTCCTACAGACCAAAACTCTCTCTTTTCTTTCTCAAAAATATCGTGAGCAATTAAGTTTTTTCAAATATTCAAGAATTTTCAGCTAAGAAAGTTGCAGGTTCAACAGGTGGGCTTTCTTCAAAGGAAGTTTTAAAAACTTAAGGATTTTCCTTAGTTTTTTTAGGATGGTTCAAACACCCAGGTTCAATCAAAAAACTTAACAATGGGATTTAAATAATTAGAATGAACCACCTTGAACCATTAAACCCCACCTCTAAAAGGTTTAAAGGTTCAACGAGTTCAAAGGTTCAACGAATTCAATGGACTTAAAGAAAAGAAGGCTTCGAAGAGTTAACATTGAATCATTAAACCATTGAACCTTGAACCAAAATAGTCCAAAGGTTTAAGGTTCAATGAGTTTAATAAGTCTAAAAGACTCAAAGAAAATAAGGAATTGAAGAGTGAAGAATTAACCATTGAATCGTTGAACCTTAAACCAAAATGGTTCAAAAGTTTCAAAGGTTCAATGAGTTCAATAAGTTTAATAGACTTAAAGAATAAAAAGCTTCAAAGAAATAGATTGAATCGTTGAACTGTTGAACCTTGAACCTGAAAGGTTTAAAGAGTTCAAAGGTTTAACGGGTTCAAAGATTTTATAAGATCAAATAGAAGCTTCGAGAAAATGAAGGAAGCAGAAGATTCTAAAGAAGTTCAAAGAAATGGTTCGACCGAAGAAGAAAAGAAAGTGAATATGGCCCTTCACAAAACATTGAACCTTTGAACCATTGAACCTTGAACCAAAAGAGTTCAAGGTTAAAGGTTCAAGGTTCAAATAGGTTCAAGGCCATCAATGATGCCCCCATAGATGTCAATTTCAGCTTAATGGAATAACCATTGGTTTTCAAAAGACCTGAGAACAAACTGAGCAACTAGCCCAGAAAGGAGCTAAAAGAGCCAACAAAAATGGAAAAGATAGCCTTGAGAGCTCAGATCACCAAGGAAAGACAAAACATGGTGAGGAAAGAGAGAAAAACTATAGAAAATCTATAAATATCTGTAGGAGAGTTATTTCTAATAGGTGGAATAGTCCACCAGGTGGACATCATGGAACACAAACATTGAAAGACACGACCTATTTTTTTGCATTAAGTAGAGGTGAATGGATAGCCATGTAAGAATCATTAAGAACACTAAATAACCCATGTTGAGGAAGGAATATTTGAGATAATTTAGAATTCCAAAGTCAAGGCCAATGCCCTGTTCCAGCATGTCCCCTTCATAGAATTTCAAATGCACTCAAAACATTGAATTAAACATGGGCCATTTTCATGAAAATAAGTGCCCAAATATTTCTTGGGATGCTATATATTGTAATCTCTCATTTTGGATAAGGGAGATCTCTTTGTTATGATAAGTGAAGCTCTACCCAAATTGAAAGGCAATCTTGAGACTTTGAGCTCAGACTGTTAATAATATTTTGTTAAATGAATGAAAAAGCAAGTGACCTTTCAAACTTTGTGTTGGAATAAGCTTGTGTCATCTATTAAATTGTTCTTATGTCTATTTCCTAAATACAGTCTTGTACATTTAATCAAACAAGTAGAATAATTGGAAGTAAGATATAAGGTGTCCTGAAGCTGACTATGGGAGACTTTGTGCTGCCATAAGTGTCTTCAGTTTGTGTTTTGTGTAAAGGATACTTGAGAGACTTTGAGCTCTCCTTATTCTTTGTAACCTTTTACTCTATTGGAGTTGAAGTGGATACTTTGGGCTACACTTCAAATTACTGTGTTCCTTTGTCTTAATTAGTAGGAGAGACAATGAAAGACTTTATGCTTTCATTGGTTTCTTGTGGTTTCTATTATTACCAAGGAAGGATCCTATTGTTGGCTAAATATCACTTCAAAAAGAAGAGAAGTGCCTTCAGTAATTACACTAGAATTCTACTCTATTCTGTGAGCATCATCTCTAAAAAAAGAGAGATGGATGGTATGATTTCACCCCTGAGTGTATTTTCAATTTATATTAGTATATATTAGTTTATAGGGAACCTCCCCTTGATGAGAGGAGAGATTTATCTCCTTATGATGTGGTAGACCTACACATTTTGCTGATTAAATATCCTTATGTTGTGGTTGATGTAACTTATTTTGACATCAGTTAGTTGGTGACAAAATATTCACCCAATAGGTTATTAGTGGGCATTGTTATTCAAGGATGTTGCTCAAATTGTTAGGTGATGTGAAAAGTGTTAATGTTTTTCAGGAGAATTAAAGGCATCTGGTTCTCTCCCTTTACAACCAATTATTGTTAAATCTTCATTCAGGAAATGGGGCATGGATTTAAATGGTGAGATTATTGAGGCTTCAAATTCTAGGAATAAATGTAAATTACTTGTAACTAATTATTTCACCAAATGGGTGGAAGAAATCCCCACTAGGTAGGCAACACACCATGTTATGATAGACTTTCTATTGAATTAGATCATTTATAGGTTTGGTGAGCCAGTCAAGATCATTGCTAAAAATGTAATGAGTTTCAAAGACAAGCCTCTAGAGTTGATGTGCAAAGATTATGGGATTGATCTCACTTATGCTTCCAATTATAATCCTTAATGGAATGGAGAAGTAGAATCAAGTAATAAAAACTTGCTCAAGATTATCAGAAGGATGTTGGAAGTCAACAAGAGGAGGTAGGGTGAACATTTAAAATTTTCCCTATGGTTTGATAGGATTACTCCTAAAAGAGCCACATGAAGCATCCCTTTTTATCTTGTCTATAGAACTCAAGTAGTTTTGCCTATCAATCTACAACTTCATATTTATCATCTGATGCATCAACTTAAAGAGGATGAATAAACCAACCACTATGAAGAAAGAATGAACCAAAATTTGGAATTAGATGAGTCATGTAGGTTAGCCCATGAAAAGCACCTCAATTTTAAGCATAGGTTAAAGTGAATATTTAATAGGAAGGTCACTCCCAAAAAATTTCAAGTAGGTGATCTGGTTCTGCTTTGGGATAGCAAGCATGAAGATAAAGGTAAGCATGACAAGTTTGATGCTTTGTGGATGGGCCCTTACTCAATTGACTATAGGATTGGGGAGCACACTTTTTTCCTAAGAGATCTAGATGGAAAAATATTAGAGTTGTCTATCAATGGTAGGCATCTAAAACACTTCTTAGATTGAGTCGATTTATAATTATGTACCATATTGTACAATTTTTTATTGCATTGTTTTCTTATTTTTTATCACCCCTTTATCAAGACCTTGTTTATACAGTTCTTCTCGTTATGTTTTCATTATGTGTTCATTTTCAGATACTCCTGATCTATGCTTTTTTTAAGGGTGCCATGTTTTATTCAACCTTCCTATTTGTTAGAAGTTGTTTTGTCCTGACTCCATGGCCCAATGGATTGTCACCTAGTCTTGTGTTTTGTGGTTCTTTGCACACTTACGGGGGGTATGCATCCTAGAGTGAGATCCTATGTTACTGCTTGAGATTGCATTAAGGTAATTAGGCCCTTGTCAATGGATAATGCCTAAAATTTAGACCATGCTAAGTATTGAAGTCCATATCTAAGTCTTTTTGTCCTCATGCATTCCTTGGGAAGGTCAAGTTATTTATAAAAAATTGGTTAAGTCTTTTGTGTGTTGTCTTTGCTTGGTAAAAGTGTTTATCCCTTAGAATTTTTGGGCCTCTTATAATGAAAAAAATGCCTAATGAAAATGGTTTCTTTGACTTTTTATCTCAAGCAAAAAATTTGAAGACTTATTTTCATCAAATATTTTGTCTGCTACAAAAGTCCTAAAAAATTCCTTTATTTTGGAAAAGGGTGCCGAGTCTTATTTTTTTAACTTTCTATCTGTGATAAAAAAATTTGGAGGGTACTTGTCCCTTAAGAATTTTTCCCATACAAAAAACCTAAAGGAATTGTTTACTTTGGCTAGGTCATTTTCAAGAATCCTGAAGGACACTTTCACAAGTTTTTAAGGGTATTCTACAGGTGGAAGGACACTTTCAATATTTATGAAAGATAACTCAAAGGGCATAGGAAACTTTTCAAAGTCCTAAAGCCCACTTTTAAGACTCCCAAAGGGGAACTTTTGAGATTTTAGGGGACCTTTTTAAGACTTTTATAGGGTATGTTACACTTTTAGAGGGCACTATAAGGTGTTATCAAGGGCCATTTTCTAAAGGATTCCCCAAAAGTGATTATTTCATGTCATATGCTCTCATAAATAAATGAATTCTCTTCAGAGGGTGGAAGAATGTTTCACTCCTCCTTGGGTTGATTAATGGTACATAGGTACAAGATAGTTGAAGGACCAAGTGAGTGTATATGATGGACACATCGCAACATCCTAAAATGATTCTGGTTTTAGTTATTTTTCAAAGTTTGGCATGCTTTTGTTTTTTACCAAAGGTGTAATTAGTTTCCAAATTCTAGAATCCTCAAATCATGCCATGTGGTAGTCTCTTGAGGGTTATAGTTTTTAAGCCCTTTTGGAGGAATGCCTTGTCTCAAAAAGGGGGAGAAGGTGCAATGAGTCCCCAAGGACTAGGGCATTGGGGTGGTTAAGTAGGATCATGACATGTGGCCCTTTTATGAGAGACTATAATATATTACACCAAGGCACCAAGGAAAAAGAAGGGTGAGACATTGCAAATGTCCCTAGCACCTTGAGTGTCCATATTTTTAACACATGTCAAAGTTGTTATTTTCAAAGGAAAGTTTAGGGCATGAGGCATCCTCACTAAATAATATGAGGGGTGAGAAGGTAAAAGGGTTCTTGAAGACCTGATGAGTGTTAAAGGTGGAATTTCACTTATTTGATGTCATATGTCATAGGGAAAATTATTTAGCTAGAAGAGGAAATGCTATCGAGTTTCCCTCATTTTATTTTTGAATTATGCTTGAAGATATTAATGTGATAGTTAAAGGTTAGTTTTTCCATGCCAAGGCTAAATTCCTAACCCTAATTTCAAAAAGGGATGATTATAACTAAGTAGTTTCCTTCATTTTAATCTACCTTTCATAATGGAGCTCACACTTATGTTTTCAAGTGATTTGAAAACCATAGTGGCACAAGATGAGAATAGTAATTACTATCATATTTTTCAAGTGATTTTTTACTCAAGATACATGTTTTTTAGTGTAGTTGTAAGTTATTATTCTCTAGGTTATTAACTTAGTTCTTTGGAAGTGAAGTTTGGAGGAATTACAGAGTTAGCCACCAAGAAAGGGTATTTTTTAGTTTGAGGGAAAGTAGTGTCATGTCAGTTAAGAAAAAATGGCTTCTTCTTCTTTAGTCCCTTTAAAAAGTAGTGTTACCTCAATTCTTGATGATATTAAGGACACTAATGTCTAAGGTTTATAGTTTATTCCCCTTTCAAATATTTTGTAGAAACCTAATCCCCCTAAGGTGATATACAATTTGGGTATGAGTTATATGGTTCCTATAGTAGCTTTTCCACTAGCAATCCCATACCTAGAGTTGGTCATTGCATGTGTAAAGGTATATTATAAGGATACAAGAATTATACTTGATGGGAACCAATCATTTGTCTACTCATTTTCCCCTCAAGCTCTTAGTGTTATGCTCAAAATACCACCACAACCTAAGGGAATTGTTTTAACCATGGAAGAATACCAAGCATACACTGATGAGAATGATAGCTTCATTTTGGGATATTGTAAACAATTGCTAGCTCACTAAGAAGAGAGCTAAGGTTTCTAGATTGACTTTGAATCTTAAGTTAAAAGAGTTTAAGGAACTACCATGATATGTCATCACCATCACTGCTAGAGTTTACAGGGTACCCATGATAGAGAAGTTTGAGCTATGGATTTTTTCTATCCTTATTTATGTGATGGAGGGTAGGAAGTAGCTGAATTAGGCCTCAATTTTGAGTAACAACCTACATAACCAGATAATACAATTGTAAGTGACCATCTCTTCCAAAGAGGAATTTAATGGTATATTTTACATGACTTCCTACCTCATTTATAGCTTAGTACATAACAGATATTTCCTCAAACTCACTAGGAATCTGTCTCATCTAAAAAATTGAGTTGTATCCAAATATGACTTTGGAAGGTTTTAAGAATAACTGGCCCAAGGTATATAATTATTTTTCCAATTCCATTGTAAGTGTATTCTACCCTATGAGGAGCTTAAATAAAATGACCAAGGTGGCTAACGAGGTGGTTGACAGGTTCAGTGTAGTGTCCATTCAATTTCTCACCTTTACATACATCCAAGTGAGTGTTTATTTAGGGGCACCCCACAAGCTACGTGGGTATGTTGATGACAAGGTAACACTCATGTAATTGTGCAAACAAATGGTTCCCTCACATGAGATGATTTTGGTAAAGAATAATAACAACCCCTTCAAGTTCCTTGTAGAGATAAGATAGTATACATGTCCTACTCTAGCCAGAGAAAAGGGGTTAAAACAAGAAATGGGGTGGTATCAAATGGACAAGATGCCTCCTTAGTCCAACTATGACATAAGGTGGTTAGTTAAAAATTCTATGGGTGTACCTATGCACCAAGAACACTATGAGGACATCTGGTTAGAATGCACAATGGAGGAGAAAGTAAGGAAATTGATTACCTAAGGCTCACCATTTAGGATATTATTGCATATGGCATCATCCCCATCCCCAAAGACATGGTAGATGATAAATATACAATGTCATAAGCTTATAGTGAGGAGAATATAGAGATGTAGCCTATAGCCCAATCAGACTTCATAGTCTTAGAGAATGATTCAATTACATGGAGGGTGTATTATATAATGAAAATAACATTCAAGTGGTTAAAGTCCTGAGGTGTGGATCTCATTTCACATGATATCCCTACCCTTAGGGAGTTCAGATTTATATAGGATCTTGAGGTGATTTTTTCCCCTCACACTAAACATTTAGTAGGCCCTCAAGTAAAGGCCAAAGGCAAAGGGAATAAGCTAGCAGGTGATACCAATTTCACCAAACCATTTAATTTTGATGAGATTATAGTAGTACATTCCAAGTCCAAACTATATTTTAGAAAATTGAAAAACTTGGTTGATAATTGGACTTGTATTTCCATGGGGGAGGTACAACTTGTAAGTGCTTCTCCCATTTTGATCACCACTGAGGGAGTTCCTACCACATTAGCTAGACCATCCATTGTACTATCCCCGCACCTGAGAAATCACCAAAGCCCATTCCACCCCCAAAAATGTACACAAGGAAAAGAGGAGGGGAGGAAAAAGTAAAGTAGCTAAAGACTAAAAGGAAGATGAATGTGATAGAACCTCTACCTACATACCCTACGAAAAGGAAAGAGGTTGTACATTTAGATGTACCCTCCCAACATGAAGCAAAATAATCCCAAGGAGAAAAGTCCTCATATACCCCATTGCTAAGGGCTATGAGTGATGAAGAAGACTCAAAGGAAAATAGTCCAATCATGGAGATGATGAAGCAATATAATGAATTCACTCCTCCCCTAATGAGGACCACCCAAATAACTCTAAGGGAAAGGCCATAAACTCCTGTCAATGTTCCATCAATGGGATTATTTGGATAATAAGCACCCTTGGGAGGAGAAGACAAAGGTGATGAGGAAATTGTGTTAGCCTCAAATGACCCTTTATACTTTGAAGATGTGACACAATTAGGTGTTGAGGTAGCCATGAAAGCATAATATCCACTCTATAAATAATCTATCTCCTCAAACATAGAAGCATTTTTTTGGGATATGTTCACCCAACCATCTGGGCAAGTGGTGGAGGGTGAGACAAAAAGTATGCAAGGGCCTAGGGAGAAACTTGAAAATGAGCCAAGGCCAGAAGATAAATCCCCCACATATATTTAAAAGGTAGAGGCTCAAGAAAAACAAAAATTGGATGTTGTGGTGGCTGTGGAGATAGCCCCAGAGAACCATCCCTATTTAGTACACACAATTTTAATACAAGAAGGAGATGTTGCACCTGAGGGAGATATGGGATCAAGATTGAAAATGGTTACCCCTATGCCTTTAGGTATAATTAAGGAGGTAGACCAAGGTGATGAATTTTTAAGGGAGGGACCTTCAATAGGAACTACTTCTATTAAATTACCTCAGGGGCTCCTTCTCCAAATAAAGGCCCATGATCCTACTGGGCATAGGAGTTTTGAGGCCATGATTGGTGATGATTCACCTAAGGGTGACAATGAATAAGCCATAGCCTCTTACCATCTCTCCCAAATAATTTCAAAATATGAGATAAAATCAAGACCACCTCTTCAGCCCATAAGACAAGATAGTGCCATTGATAGACTATTGTTAGGGTTCCAAAAGCAATCTAAAGTAGTTATTGAGGTCTTAGAATAAGTTAAACTAGACAAAGAGGGAGAGAAGGAATATAAAAGGGAGAAACTTGAGTTGGATAGTGACGAGGATAAAAATTACATAATAATAGGCTTGCACCCAACCCTTGTCACTCTCCCTCTAGTTACTATTCCAATCACACCACCATTTAGCACATCCAAGTTGGCCTCAAGGTCTACAACTCTAATGGGTTTTCAGAATAGGCCCTTCTTATGAGTTAAAGAATAGATTAAGGAGAAACAAAGCATTAAAAGTAAATTGGGAGATATATACGTAATGAAGATTACTCAATCATACAGGGTAAAGCCTCCTAAGAAATCTAAGTACTCTCTAGGACCACTTTCACTAGTATTGGGGAGAGAACACAGGAGATAGTTATCCCCCCACAAAGTGTTACAAATAAGTATGCTCCCCTTGAAAGCTATACAATATATAGATATGATTTTTCAAATCCATCAAGGAATGAGATCAAGTATAGTTTATAGGTTCTTGAAATCATGGTGGCTCATTGATTGGATAAGGATAAAGCAACAGTGGAAGAGTTGAAGATGTAGAACTAGACAATGATCCAATACTTGTAAAAGTTACTAAGTGAGCCTAAGGTAGTGAATCTAACTACTAGTAGGGACTCAAGTGCATCCATTACCTTTGGGGATACACTTAAATTTAGCCTTAGTGAAGATTTGAAAAATAGAGGGTAGGCAATAAAAGATTGGTAACAAGACTTGGTAGCCTGTGCCAAAGAAGTCATCCATACAACCATGGAATGGCTTGATAATGAGATAGATAAAAGAGGAGAGTGTAGCTCCCTATAATTTATCTATGATGATAATATCAAATTTTGGAAGGCACTTAAGGCCAAAATGGATGAGATTTGTAAAATGGCAAAGTTGCCTTAATAGCAAAAAATATTATTTCTTAGATAATCTTAAAATGCCCAGAGAATTATAGTTTTCCATAAAGCACAAACTATCCATGCTTAACGATAACACCTTTAATATAAAAAGAGAAAAGGAGTCTCAATAATTTAAGGAAAGAAATTTAGGCCTCCCTGAGAGTGATGGTGAATCTTGATGGTGTAGTGGAATTGAATAAATAATTATTAGAGGATGATTTGAAGAACCTCATCAATCCACCCCATGGATCCTTCAATAGCCTAAAGATAATGGACCTAGTATCACTTGAAAATTCCTATAACTAGTTAAAGGAATTGGTACATAAGAAACATGGAGTGCTCTAATGGAATACCATCTAGATATAAGAGCTTAATGCCAAATTCATGTATCAAGTGGGCCTAGATAAGAAAATCCTCGCCACCATGATCGAGAAGTTCATTGCATACAAGAATAGGTTGGCACAGGGCTTAATCATCAATGTTGATTCCATGATATTACCAAATCATTTTTGTTTCTTTTTAGTTGATGTAAATATTCTTTTCTCCTCCCTCTTCTTCTCTCTTTTTCCTTTAATCTTTGTATTGTTCCCATTAGTGGCACATCCCTCATAGGAATATTCTTTAGAGAAATGGAGGTTTTGGATTGTTTACACAAGTAGACAAAGGTTTGTTTTGTCCCTTACTAAAGTGTGCTTTATGTGTCATATGGATAGCATCCCACCAAGATGAGATATCAAACATGTCACTTTCATCATAGCATCTGCATTATCCTAGGAATCTTTTTTGTTGTAACTGATGAGCTCCAGGTCTATGAATGATTTTTCTAGTTGGAGCATCTCATTAGGATATGCCATGTATTGATTTGAAAATTATATAAGTAAAGGAGGTTTGTTCTTTTACAAAGGTCTATCAATCAAAAAAAATTGAGAAAAGAGCTATCACTCTGGAAAAGTTCTTCCTATGTAATATATCTGGTGTCAAATTGGTTTCTTGTGTAAAACCATTCACAAGCTTTGAGATCATATTGAAATGTTCCCCTATTATAGAGATGACTTGAATAGTGTACATGTTGTAGAATTGCCACCACATGATATATGTATTTGAGATTTAGATGGATGATGGAATATAGTTTTGTTTTATTTCTCTATCTTGCTAGTGAAATCTAATGCATTATTCTGAGTTCTAAATATATTAGTATTCTCATTCTTTCCATTTATGGTAGTCATCTAAGCAATGTGGTGATATTATAAAAACCTTTTAGTTATTTAATTTGGAATGAAGTATTAATAGTATTTTTAGGGGTAGTCCTAGGCTCATAGATTTAGTAAGAAAAAGATCTTGAATGATTACTTATAGCTTTGCTTGTGATTATTTCATGGAACTGCAAATTATTGTTTCATTCCATTTGTTTTGAAGGTTTTAAAATATTTGTTTGTGGAAATGACATGATAGTTCAATGATTTTCTCCTCTCTAATCTAGCACCCATCCATATCTTTATTTAAATCAACCCACCTTGTCTTACCCATCATAAATTCATGAGATATTGCATATTTGAAATGTATTTACAATTTTGTGCTTAAAATCTTAAAGTTGTAGTTTCTTATCTAGTTTTTATTGTTGAATGTGTCTTAAAATGGAAATTGTAGCCATCCTTTCATCTATCTATAGTAGATTTTATATGACTTAAATCATTTGTGCATGTCATGTGATAACCCTTATAGGTGAAGTGTGCAAACTTGGTTATGCTTTGGTTATATTCCCCTTATATGCCAAGAATCCTCATGAAGATTGAAGTGTGAAATCCCTCCATATGAGTAAGCTACCCCATAGGTTCTCTCACCTTGGTTTAGGTAGAGCTAAAAGTAACATGGAGTTAACTAGACCCTTTATAGGTATCTATCATTCATTGTCCATGTTTGGTTCTTTATTTTATGCTAAACCCTTCCCTAGATATAGTGACATATTAGCAGGTTTTTCATCTTTTTTTGCCATTTTCTGTAAGTATCCAAAGCTGAGCATACAAGGTGTATAATTAGGAACCAACAATGTGAATTGAGTAGGAAGTACATGATAAGATAGGTCATCATAAGAGAATGAATTGTGGGTTTAGAGGTGATGTGATTTAATTATTAAATGAATGACTAAAGTCATAATTAGATATGTTTTATTAATACCATATGTGTTATACTAAAATAATGAAGATAGTTTCAATGATGAAATATATGATGTACCTTTAAATAATGGTGTTCTAGATGTGATTCCTAGGAAGTCATACATGTGATGGCATGAAAATATTTACATGTGAATGATAAACAGGCACAATGATTGGGATGGAAGTTGGAACTAGAGTGAAGTGGACCCCTTATGAAGTGATTGGTAGATAACTGGTGGCTAGGCATTAATGATGCCTATAGCTCACATGCATATGATGTAGGATGGTCCACATGAAACTAGGCTATAAGACTTGGAGGATAAATGGTTGATGTCATACAATAAGGTGATAATTAAAAATCTAAGTGATCTAAGTGATGAGTTGGAAGATCCTAAGCAAGTAGTTGAGGGCATTACTATCTAGTGACCATCTACATGAACTGACTGATAGGAGTCTTGATGCTACTTATACCTTGGAGGTTTTATACCTAAGTCTTGGTTGTAGTAATTAGAAAGATATATAACATGGAACTTGTGTGCCAAAGAAATCTAAGATCTCACTAGTCAACACTATGAAATGATCTTCATAAAATGACTAGAACTAAAAATGAATCATGAGTGTCCCTGTAGGCAAAAATTTTGGTCTATAACATTTTTACATGGAAAGGAAAGTTATATGATTTGTTGTGGCTCTATAGATTAGTATTTAAGGGTAGTTTTAGGTAATAGATATGACATTTTCTACCCTAATCTTCCTTCATTATTCCATGAGGTTATCTGATGACTTTCATGTAATGCCCAAAACCCAATAACCAAGCCATCGATGAGAGCTATAGGAGGATTTATCTTATATGCTATATAGAAATGTGAGAATAGGCATGAGAGGGTAATTAAAGTAGCTAAATAAGTGCTCGTAGTAAGCTACAAAGTGATGGAAAACTATATATAAGGTGTGCATAGTAGTTACATAAATGCCCATAATAACTAGAGAAAACATGTGCAAATAATTAAGATTTGAGGGATTGCCCTCTCTCTGCTTCCTTTTTCACATTCCATTATTTATTTTTATTTTTTACCCCTAAATAACTAGCAAGTTGGTTTTCTAATTAGGCCCCTTTTATAGATCTAGGTATCCATAAGGTTGGTTTTCTACCTAGAAGCTGCCAACAATGCCCAAAAATGGGTTTTCATTATTGGATTTTTTTTACTATGATTGTTATTTATAGTAGAATGTTTATTCAGGGTCCTAGCCAAGTCACCTAGAAATGTGACTTGTTAAGGACCAGGTGAAAGTCTCATTCATCATACCAAAGGAGGGAAAATATATCCTCTTCTCCTTCCTCATTTGAGTATGGACCGGTGCTCTCATTATCTAGTGAGGCAATATACCTATCCAAGATATCATTGTATCCATCTTGTAATTGCTGCTATATGTGATTGGTAAATTATTTTTGAGTAAGTGGATTTTTTTATAACTTGAGTCTATGTCCATTAACTAATAGATAAAATCTCACTAGATCAATGGTTTAAAGTTGAACTTCTCTATTGTCAAAAACATGCTCAATCTCAAAAGGACCAACCCATCTGGTCTAGAGTTTAACCTTACGATCCTTGTATTTGGAGTCAAAAAGAAGGGCCCAATATCTTATATGGAATTGCTTTATCTTAATGTGCTTTTCATGCAATCCAATCCATTACTGATATATAAGCTATTTGTTATGTAGTTCATGTTGTCTATATTCATCTAAGGCATTCACTTGTACAAGGCTTTCTTTGTGGACTTCAAATATATCCATCCCAAGTTCTAGTGTTGTCTATAAGGTCTTGTGCTCAAATTCAATTGGAAAGACAGGTTTATTTCCATAGACAAACTCATATGGAGTGAAGCCTTTAGTGGTCTTCCATGTGATTTGGTAAGCCCACATAGCTTCAAGAAGCCTAACCTCCCAATCCTTACAAGATATACTAACAGTCTTTGCCATAATATTTTCTAACTCCCTATTGGTGACTTTCACCTTTCCATTAGACTATGGATGATATGGATTTGATTTCTTATGACTAATCTTATATTTCTATACTAAAGTAGTAATTAAATCAATAGTGAATTGGGGTCTATGATCAGTGACTATTTCATGTGGAACACCATACCTAGTAAATATTTCTTCAAAGAGGAAAGTTACCACCTTCTCATCCCTAACATGTGTAAGATCCTTTACTTCTACCCATTTGGTGACATAGTTAGTACATATAAGGATGTACTCTTTTTTATTGTATTTTTAATCAAAAGGTCCTAAAAAGTCTAGGCCCCACTTTTTAAATGGTTTAAGAACCATCTGAGCTTGCAAAGGCATATCATCTATACGTGTGGGTCTCCCCATACATTAACATCTATCACAATGAGTAGTATATCATATTACATATTTATAGAGTGAGGGTCAATAGTATCCTATATTCAAAATTTTGACTATTTTACTCTTAGCTACAAAGTGTCCTCTATAGGGTTAATCATGGCAGGCTTTAAAGATATCTAAAACTTCATCTTCTCTGAGACATCTTCTGGTAATAGAGTTAGGCCCAGTATAGAAAAGGAATATAGAAAACCATGAATATCTAACACTTTTATGAATCAATTTTATCCTTTGTTTGTGGAGGAAGAGCTATGGAAGTAACCCTATTACATGGTAGTTAGCAATATCAGCATACTAGGGTGTGGTAAGGGTGAGATAGAATAGATGCTCATCTAGAAATGAGTCATCCACTATTATATCCTCTTCAAGGGTTTGCAGACATGATAAAAATTCAGCCACTACATTGTCCTTTCCAAGCTTATCTAAAATGGTGATATCAAATTCATTTAATAAGAGCAACCATTTTATCACTCTAGCTAGAACAACTAGTTTGTTTATAAGGTACCAAATGGATGCATGGTCTGTATGAATAAAGATATAATACCATATAATTTAGTGACATAACTTGTTGAAAACATAAACTACCACCAAGAACTCTATTTTAGTAACTATGTAATTCAATTCTACTGCCTATAGGTTTTGGCTTAAAAAATAGATGGTATAATTGAGTGTTTCTTGTTTTTGGTCAAACACATCTCCAAGGGTAGTATCTAAATCATCTGTGTGAATGTGGAATGGAAGCTTACAATCAAGACCACACAAAATAGGGGTGGTGGTCAATAATTCCTTCAATTATTTGAAAGTTGTATCACAAGTAAGAGTCCAGAGAAATTCATCATCTTTAGTTAGAAGGCTGAATAATGATGTTACTACTTTACTAAAATTGTTGATGAATATTTCATATTAACTAGCATGTCCTAAAAAACTCTTAATATCTTTCTATTTTTTAGGAATAGCAGGTTTTTGATGATGCTTATTTTTTTAGGGTTAACATTAATTCCTATAGTAGATACATGGTGACCTAAGATAATACCCTTTATCATAGGCATGTAACATTTATTATGGCTGAGAGATAGATGGTGCTCCTAATAGTATTGTAGCAATTTTTCCAAGTTTTTAATGTATTCATCAAATGTCTCTTTATAGACAGTGAAGTCATCTATATAGATTTCTACACATTCATTGGTCATATCTATAAAGATACTCAGGACAGCCCTCTGAAATGTTGTTAGAGTGTTACATAGCCTAAAAGGTAATATAACATAAGCATAAGTAACCTAAACACAAGTGAAGGTGGTTCTTTCTTGGTCCTTAGGATCAATTCTAATCTAGTTGTAACCACTGAAGCCATCTAGAAAGGTAAAATATGTCTTCCCTACTATTGTGTCCAACACTTGGTCAATGAAGGGTAGCAGAAAGTGATCCTTCCTAGTTTTTATTTTAAGTTCCCTGTAATTGATGCATACATACCATTCTCCATTTTTCTTTGGTAAAATTACCAAAGGTGACACCCATTCACTATCAAAGATAGGATATATAAATTTAGCAGTCAAAAGCTTTTGTAAATCCCTTTTGACTATTTCTCAAAGAGTTGGATTCATCCTACATTGTGGCTATCTAATTGGTTGGTACTCTTCTTTTATGTAATTATGATGTGTGCATGTTTCTGGGCTGATTCCTTGCATATCCTCATAATCCCATGCAAAATCATGTTGGTTGGCATGCAACATGCTAACTAGGCATTTTCTATCATTTAACTCCAACTTGTTATTAGTAAGAAATGTTTTCCCTATAGATATTTCAATTTGTTGTGAGAGTGATTTCATTATTTCCATATTGCTAATGGATTTGGTTTAGTTTTAGCTATGAAGCAGTAGTTGGTGGAATGTTTTCTATACAAATGCATCAAAATCATCTAATTCTTAGAAGCTATAAAAAGGGTACTCAACACATTGCAAGTGGTTAAGATCTATAGAAGGAGTTTGTTAATTAGGCTAAAAACATTGAAGAAATGGTATATTCTTCCTGATTAGCCAATGTGCATGCATAGTCTATGGTAAATATAGGAATCAAGGAAGGTTGATCTACATCATCATCTTTAGCCCATAATGTAGCCTCTAGTATAAAAATTGGCTATGTTGGGGGATAAATAACCAACTGTTTAGTGTGGTAGATGTTGGATATCATCATGTTACCCATTCTATAGCTAATGAAGTCATCAATTGTGGTAAGCCTAGGTCATCCTGAGATAAGGGGGTATCCACCTAAATTAGACTTAGGTTGTAGCATAATAAAATATATAGGATACTCCTAAGAATCTATAGTGATGACAAGATCTTGAATAATCCCCTCTAGTTTGACTATAGACCTGTCAGCCATTTATAACAGTGTAGATATGGGATGAATATTATTTAGTTATAGTTTGTGCATAGTTCTAGTTGTCATTATATGTATTATAGCCCCCAAGTTGATCAATGTGTTGGAAAATTATTGGTCATGGATCTGGACTATTACTGGGTATCCAAGATCTGAATACTTCCTTTGTAGGGTGTTCCCCAGCATGATGTCTACTAGCTAGCCAATTACATGCATAAATTGGGATCTTTTTTCTTCTTTCTTGGTTTTCATAGATAGAGGTCTCTAATAGTGTTGGAATATATGGGTACACATTTGATGGCCTAGAATAGAGGGATTTTAATGTGAAGGTTATTAATTTGTATCCTGAAATCAAACTCAAGTTCAAATGTATGGTATTGAAGGCTAGGATATTCTAGAAATGTGGGGGGGTTGTTTCATCAATAGCTTTATTTACTAGTTCAAAGAGTTCTTGAGGTGATGGAGGTGGGTTAGCATGTTCTTCAAGGGTTTCATCATCTAAATCCCTTATTATGGGTGGTACTAGGGGTGGTATAACTTTCCCTAAATGGAGGTGAACTTCATTGATGTTCACCATATATGTTGGGTACTGAATAGGCTCAGTACTAAATGTGGATTGTACCAACTTATTTGTAAGATTATATATAGGTTAGGTAGGTAGATGGTTAGGCTTGGTTATAGCTTGTGTATTGGTCATAAGATCAAGAATTTATTATTGTTATTTTGGAGGACATCATCTTAGAGAGATTCTCTATCACTGGTTAGGTATCTAGGGTTGTTGCCACTAGTTTGTTAAGGGTGGGCCTTGGGGTGGTTGCTAAGCTTGCATCCAATATGGGGATACATTTTCTGGAGGTTTCCAAGAGGTTGTGGGGTATCTTGTTTGAGATGGTTTCTAGATAGAATTAGGAGGTGGAATATTCATTCAAAGACTAGTCCAATTGGGAGTAGCATTTACAAATTGTGAATTAGAGGTAGAATTTGAAAAAGGTGGATTTTGTTCCATACCTTGATCAAGTGGTCATTGAACCCATGGGTTTCTTTGTGCAACATATAAAACCTCGTCACTATCTCCTCCTATAGTGTGTAGCTCTACTATTTTTGGTTCTTCAGCTATGATGTGAGTTACTTTAATTGAACCTTGTGACATCTACAATCAGTGTTTTTCTTCTTATAGTCTGGATAGTAAATGGTCAAGGATTGATCCAAAGATACATACTTTTGTCTTTAATTTATGCTATCCAATTGGGTTTCCAAATGGCTAATGATATATTATTTCATGTCCTATTTAAAGTTACTAACCTTAGTTTTTGATAGGCCATTTGTAGATACCAATAGAAGCTTCCTACCCCTAACTTTGTTTATGGTAGATCTAGAATAATTCTTGCCTAACTCTTTGATATTTGAGAATGGTAGGTGAGAAATATCTCCTCCACTCATGATGTCTAAGGATTCTAGACAATCTTCTCTGACTCTTTTTAGGAATATGAGTTTCAAATGTTTTTCTCGAAGTGCACTTTGCTTAAATTTTTATACACTAAACATGAATCATTCAACATACTCCTCCAAGGATTCATCCCCCTCCTGAGTGATCCTAAAGATGTCATTTCTTATATAACTTCTTCCTCTTCCATATTCCTGATACTTGTCTAAGATTTTCTTTTTCATGTCCTCCCAAGTGAAGACTGAATTACTACCTAGTCCCATAAACCAATGAAGTGCTGAGTCTTTGAGAGTGGCTAGAAAAAGTTTTAATTTTTTTGTATCTTTCTTGTAGTCATAGATTATATAGAGGATATCAAATTCAAACAAGAATGTGTCTAGGTATTTTGATAATGTACCTCTAAAATTGGGCAAGGTTGAGGGTGTAATGTTTTTCATTTGTGTTATGCCTGTTGCATCTGGAATAGAAAATTCAAAAGTAACTATGTCTGGAGTCCTATTATCCTCTACAAAGTCTCCTTATCTACTCATGATGGCTCTTTTTGTGATATGGATACCAAAATAACTTAGGATCTCATCCTTAAAATCTATGTCAATCCCTTGGCCAACATGATAGTAAATGTTTATCTATTGATCCTCATTCTTTTTACTAGATGAAGAGTCTAAAGATTATCTTGAGCTTCCTTTGATTTGATCAAGAAAGACTTGCTAAAATGTTGTAAATATATTTCTCTCTAGTGTCTATTTCATGTAGTTCTTATCCTTAATTTATTCTTACCAACTCATCTAATGCTTCTTCTACTTCTATTTCATTTCTTAGAGCTAATAATGCTTCTTATGAAAGCTACCTCCTTCGGTTTGTAGTGTTCTCTTCTTCAAGAGCCTTTCAAATTATGGCATATTATTTAATAGAATTATTAGTTGCTAAAAGTATTTTTGGTTCTTTCCTAGTAGCAACTTGTGGCTTTCTTGGTAGGAATCTCCCTCGATAATCTCTTTCTCTTTACATAAACATTATGCCACTCCAACTATCATGTCCCTTCCTACACATATTTAATTTTGTTAATTTTCATGTGTTTCAAGGGGGTTGTTTCAAAACAATTTTTTAAATATATATAAATAAAGGAATGTTGAAATCAAAATAACAAGAATTGAAATTCTACTTCTAAAAATTAGTAAAAATTATCTATTAAAAGTAGGAAAATTTATTCTAGAAAGCAGGAAATGAAAGATGGAAAATTTATTCTAGAAAGTAAGAAATGAAAGCAGGGAAACTTATTATAGAAAGTAGGAGATGAAAGAAAGAACATTTAAAAGCACACTTTGCTGAAAATAAATCACTTTTATAGGAAATAAATTATAGAATCATGAATTAAGTAACTTATGCATTGTTTACTTCTAGAAACATAGACATTTTTCATAAGACATTGTACTTCCCTCACTTGACTTGCCCAACTATATCTATATGTCTAGGAACTTATACATCTATCATAAGACACCATAGCATCCTCACATTACTTGCCTGGCTAGGCAAAATAGTGCATTAACCAAAAAAAATAATGATTGATTTTAGAAACAATAATTGACACCCTCCCTAACAACAGTGCCAAAATGTTGTGCAGACTAATTACCTATTGATTACCAGATTCACCAGTTTGATTAAACATTAATTATCAACTTCAGGTGCATAATCTTTTTAAGAGTGTAAGCACTATATATGAATTATTAATTCAGAAATCAACTTGATTTTATAGTTTCAATATAATTAATTTATGCTGAATTTACCAGATAGATATATTATGAAACTATTGTGATAGAATTATAGAACTGTTCCACACTTATGTATCATACATGAATCACACTTATACAATTAAACTTAATAATAAAATCAACTTACACAAAACACTAATAATTAAAGAGGTTTAGGATCTTCACAGTAGCTTGTTCTGAGGGGGCCTTCCTCATTAAAAATTGAGCTCTAATCCCTCTCTAGGAGATTTCACAAACTTATTACAAATTCAAATTCATCATTACTCAATTATTAATACAAATGCTATAGTTTAAAAAATTCTATTGTCTTCTCAAAATTATCTAACTCCTAGTTTGATCTAGGTTTTGCCTTTAAATACAAAAGGTTGTTTATTACCTCTTAACCAAAAACACCAAACTAGGAAAAAATAAAAATACTTAGAAACTACACCAATCAACCTTCAAGTGGTTAGTAACCAAAGTTACTTGTTTTAGGTTTAACTAGGTTAGATACAAGGCATACTATTTTTCTATTTTATTTCCTTTTATCTTTTCTCATTATCCTTGTCTTTCCCATCTTTGGTAGCACATCCAATGTCTCCTTGCATGTAAGGAATCCATACAACATGTATGATTCTTCTCAATTATCCATTTGGTTTTCTAAGATAGCTAGATGTGTCTAAAAGATTTAATTAATAATGACTCTACTTTGCATAGTGGTTGTAGGCACTCTACAGTAGCTACAAATAACCTATAAGTGAAACATTTAGTTGTTACATGCACTCTACAGTGACTATAGGAAACATGTAGGTGAAGCCTACAATTGTTGTGGGTATTTTTTAGTGGCTACAAGAAACCTATAGGTGAAGCCTACATTTGTGGGTATTTTTTAGTGGCTACAATAAAGCTTAAGGTGAAGCCTATAGTTGCTACCGGCACTCTATAGTGGCTACAAACAACTTGTAGGTGAAGCCTATAGTTTTTATAGGCAACTTATACTAGTTATGGCTTAGCAAGATTCTACAACTTTTCATGACCCTTCAAATGCTTTTTAGATAAATTCACACAAATATAATTCAATCAAGGAAAATCATCAATAATTCACACACACACACATGAACATACAAAATTATAACTTTATTCATTTCCATTAGTGATGGATAGTTATGGGATTTACATAGAAAAAGACATAGACTAAGCATGGATGAGGCTATAAAATTAATCAATTAGTGGCCTCATCAAGGTATAAGGTGATTTGATAATTTTAGGTAGAGGTGATTAAGATGGTTCAGTTATGGTTTTGGAATAATTATTTGGTGAAGGGGTCATAATGGGTTTAAGGTTGGATTTAAGTGAAGTTGAGAATTCAGATTTGTTTTAGTAAGGGAGTCCAAGACGATGATAAAAGGTGGCTCTACCAAGGTTGGGTTGGGAAGTGAACTGTAAACTTTGAACTAGCCTATAAAAGGGCTTGTAGATGGGTTTGTTTCCTTGGTCATTGGTTTCAAAGCTTAATCCCTTTAGTAGAGAAGAGAGAATGGTTTCTTTAATTTTGATGGATAGTTCCAAAATTTGTGGTTGGGTAGATGAGGTACTCTCCTCTTGTGGGATGGTTATTGAAAAGGAAATGGATGATTTAATGACATGGGAAGTAGGTATGGTGTTGGATAGATTCACTTTCATTGTTTAGGTGTCCAAAGGAACACAGGGTAGTTCTTCCAATTGAATGGGTGGAGTGGAGGAAGAAGAAATGGTTATAGTAGAGATTGCCTCCCTTGGTGTTTCCATCAAAGGAGAGGTAGATAAAGCTAAAGTCTCATCAAGTGAAAAGAAAGGGGAGGTTAATTATTCTATTTAGGTATTTCAATAAATAGGAGGTGAGTTCACTATTTCCATTTGGGTGATTGAGGTAATGGTCTCTTCGATAATGGGCTCATTATTAATAACATTCATTGTATGTGCCTCATGAGAGTGAGATTATTCAGGGTGGTTATCATGGTATTGGTAGAAGGATAGTGATTAGGAAAAGGCATATGCAAAATGTCAAAGGACTAATTAAGAGGTGTATTGGGATTATCAAATCCAATTTTTCCACTATCGATCAAATTTTAAACAAGACTTTTATATGTATTGCATCTATTAATGTCATATCATACAACACGGTGAAAGGCACAATAGTCATTTTCATTATACCACCTAGGTATGGGGAAAAAAGCATCAAATTTTTATGGTGGTTTAATTGGTGAGAATTGGATGAGGCTAGATTTAAGTAGTTTATCCAAAAATGATGCATAAGATTCTCCAATGGGAGTATATTATTTTGGAGGAGCTTAGTTTTTGTTTTAATTTTGTTGATAGGGAGAGTTGGAAGAATTTGTTGAAAGTGGTTGGTTAACAGTTGGAAGTGGAGTAGTTTTAAGAACAACTAAGTTTTCAGATGATTTTACCTTGGTATTAGATTGGTTAGTGGTTTTGTTGAAGGAAGGGTCATTGTATTTAAATATGGAGTTTTTGTTCTATAGTTTTAATTTCCCTTCATCAATGGCCCAGTTTTCTAGTTTATATGTCATGGTGAATGCCTCATTAAAATTATTGAAGGTTTGAACTTGAAGATTGGGGGAAATATATTTGGCACAAACCTGAGAGAAGATTTCAATCAGTTTAGGTTGGGTAAGGAAAAACAAAGTTAGTTGATGAGACCTCTCCATCTAGAAACAAAATAAACAATTGACTCATCATCAAATTTCTTAATGGAATATAGGTCAATAATAGAAACCTTTTTAGATATATTTATTGAAAAATGCTCTAAAAATATTTGGGCTAGTTAGGAGAAAGAAAAGATAGAGTGTGTGGGAAGAGCACTATACCAATCAAGGATACGTCTAGATAAGGACATGGGGAAGGTTTGAAGAAGGATATCATCATCATATGTGATTAAATAACAAGAATGATGGAATTCTCTCAAATGTTATTGGGGGTCCTCCTTACCTTGGAATTTGGAAAACTTGGGAAATTCCCATTGAGGAGGACAAGAATGGATGGGAATAGATGTATGAATGGGTTAATTACAAATTTGATCATAGGATAAATGATTATGTGACCTAGAGATGGATGACTCCAAGTTGATCATTTTTCCCATTAACATCTTGATCAAATCTAGTTGGGGTTGGGAAGCTACATAGTTAAATGGCACATTCTATTGAGGTTGGGTGGTAGCTATGTTTAGATAATTGATAGAAGGTGTTAAAGAAGCCATATATTGATAAGTGGTCACAAGAGGTTGAGACAGTGCCACATAAGGATTAATTGCCACAAATGGTTGAGTGGAAGGTGTTATATTCCATATGGGCTAGGGACATATTGATAGGTTGTCATGGGTACTATTTGAGGTATGGATGTGGGTTGGCTTAAAGGTATGGTTGAGGTAGTGGGTTGAGTTTGGGTAGGTTGAGGTTGAGTGATGACTCTAGTACTAATGGGTGGAAGTGTTTGAGGTATAGAAAGAACCAAGTTTTGAAATGGTGTGGAAGTTGGTGGATTGGTTGAGATAAGAGGAAGGGTGGACATAGGGTCAAAATATAACCCCATGGTAGGTGAAATATAGGTAAATAGAGGTAAGTTTAAACCTACATGGGAAGTGTTGGGTGTGGTAGGAGGTGTTTGGTTGGAGGTTGGAATGTTGGATTGAGTTTGGATAGTGGTAGTAGATGGGATATTGGAAGAAGAATAGGCATGGGTCAGAAAGGTTTGGGTTGAGGTGTTACCCACCATAAGATGGGGATGCATACCATAAGGAGGGTCCATAAGAGGAATTGAAGCCATATAAGTATAGTGAGGTAAGTTGTTAAGATAATGTTGAAGGGCCATAAAATTGTTATCAAAGAAGGTAGCAAAGTCTGCATCACCCTTAGAAATAACTAGGATTCTAGTAGGAGGGGGAGAAAAATGAGGTGAACCTCATCATTAAAATTATATTCCATGGAGGAAGAATAAGAAGGTGGTGGTTGATCAGTTTGGTTTCTCAACTAATGTCTAGTAAAGACCATGTGAGAAAATAATATGATGAAACTCACATCTCAAAAAAAAATCAATCAAAAGAAAAGAATTCAAGGCAAACAATGCATACACTAAAAGTGCATTAAAACATAGTATTTATTTTATATCACTTTTGTCTTATGCCTTAGAAATTTTGAAGAGGGAATTTGGCTCATAGATCAAGTACTAAAGAAGCAATCTAAGGTTGGTTTCAGGTTGTTTAGGCACTCAAGAGAGAAATCTATTTTGAAATTTGGTATGTGGCTTGGTATTGGGGTCACCCCCTCACTTCACAATCCCACAGTGATAAGAGTGTTAGGTGCTTATACAAAATATATCGAGTTTAGAGTTTATACTCAATCAGAGAGTTGAGTCAATTCTCACCTTAGTGGAGAAATCTAAGTAGGACAACTAGGAAGGGTTAAGGTTGTCATTAGGTGATGAAATCCTAGTCGAGCCTTATCTCAGGTTTATTTTAATGTGTTAATTATTTTTTGGTTTGGATTAGTGTGTGATAATAAGTGTGAAATTTATAATTAATTACTTTGCCCTCTATGTTAATAGATGAGCCAAGACAAGAAGGCAATCAATGTATGAAAAGGAGTTTATTTTATGCCCAAAAAGAAATTTCTAGATTTCATTCTATGAACAAAAATTAAAGGAAAGAATGGAATTAGGGTCCCATCGGGCATGCCAAAAATGTTTCAATTAATTTCACTCATTTCTTAATTTGGAAGTAAATAATGAAACTAGTAATAGGGTGTGTAGAAGAATACCTGATAAAGGGTGTGCATGAATCCAGATAATAGTGGGAATTCCTCTTTAGTTTGGAAGGAATAACCTACAAATAAGAAATCACTAAACAAAACTTGTTTGTTAGACAAAGATGGAAGGGTAGACTGCCTAACATATGCTAGATCCAAGAAGTAAAAGCTTACTAAGATGGCTATTAATCCACTCCCTGATAAAAATTAAATTTGATAAAGGAAATAAAAGTTACTTACATCCAATAATAAGAAAGTAAATGTTATACAAGAAGGAAATAAAATGGTTGTTCTAGAAAATGATTAAATATCACAAAATTAGGTCAATACCTATGTTAGGGAAATTAGTATTAGGTCAAAAAATTAGAATAGGTTCTGTGTACGGGATAGAATGCATAAAATAATATTTGGTTAGGGGAGAGGGGCTAAAAATGACTTTTTATTATTTTCTACAACAGTTAATCAACCATGGTCAGGTGAGCTAGCTATGGTTGTGATAACTAGTGATGGTTGGGTAATCATCAATGGTTGAGGTAACCATCATTGGTTGGGCTAATCATCAGTGATTGTCTATGTGTTCTTGGAGGATATTGAAGTGGAGTTATATAATGATGAATAGGTAGGTAGGGGTTTTGATATATATACATAGACAGTGACACTTGGCAGCTTCCACTTTACTTAACTAATAAAACCTAAGACCCACCAAAGTCTTTGTTATATCGGTGAAGCAAAATGAAGATAATTCAGATCTCGACATGTGGTGGCTTCCAATCTCTTTAGCTGGGATATGTGGCATCTTCTGTCACTTTTAGAAAAGTAAATTATAACTTTCTATGATTGCCACTTGGCACCCTCTGCCTGATCCTGATACTTAGCTTATTGAAAGAAACCTTTGAAATGCATATGAGATGCAGATGTCAACACTTGTTAAGCTCTACTGAGTTTCTATGGGACACATGGCATGTCCTGACCAAATTATAGAAATTATGAAAGGTGCCTCAGCTAATGACACTTGGCAGCTTCCACTTGATTTTGACACTTAGACAAAAATGAATCAAAAGGAAATCAAGCCCACGCTCTATTTCAAAACTTTTCCGTCACGAACCAAAGTATGTGGGTTCTAGGTAGTTTTTTTAGGCTGCGTAGTGGGATGCCAATTCTGATTTATCCTTTTTAGACATGTATTTTTTGGTCTTGGTTTGGTATTTAAGGGTTATGGGATCCCTTGAAACCCATTTTCTTACCTATATCTAAAAAATAATAATTGAACTTGAAGAGATTTTTAGAGACACTTTGACAAATAACTTTCTAATAACATAAGAAGATGAATTATGGATTTTGAATTTAGTTTCTAAATGTATAATATTTTAAAATACCTATATGAAAAAAGTATGTGAAATTAATGAATTTTTGACAATGACATACTATTGTTCTATGAAAAATAATTAGATTGCATGTGTAAAAACACACTTTTTTGAAGTAAACAAATGAAATTTCATATATGGATAGAGGAAATTTTGAATATTTTTAAGAATATTTTTATTTAATTTTTAATGTGTGTGTATGCATCTCTCTCTCTCTCTCTCTCTCTCTCTCTCTCTCTCTCTCTCTCTCTCTCTCTCTCTCTCTCTCTCTCTCTCTCTCTCTCTCTCTCTCTCTCTCTCTCTCTCTCTCTCTCTCTCTCTCTCTCTCTCTGTGTGTGTGTGAAATAATTATACAATTCAAAAAAATTGTAAAATTGAAACTACAGGTGTATGAACACAACTTTTTGACCATAACTTCATGAAAATCAATTAAAAAAAATAGAACCAATAATGTGTATATTGTTGAAATATATTTTTATAAACTTTAGATTAATTATCAAAATTTTATAGAACTATTTTTAATGATACATGTATATACCATAATGAGGTATGTTAAAAATAATAACTTATCATTAAAAAATATTATTTATTCAAAAACTAAATTCTTCCCTCTAAAAACTCATATAATTTATTTTTAAAAATAAATAAATATAATTACTTTAACATGTCCCTGAATTTGTAAAAAAATTATAAATTTATAAAAATTCATCTGTGTTTATCTAGTGCAGGTTTAAGTCTTCGGTTCAAACCCTCTAAGCCTAAAATCATGGTTCTTTTAAAGGTAAATGCACATAAATAAAAAATGTGGAGTAAAGGGTATGTACTTTATGTAATGTAAAGGATATACACCCTTTATTAAATGGTGTATGTTGTTTATAGCACAAAAGGTGTACACCCTTTGCAGTACAAAGGGTCTAAGACCTTTAGAAAAGGGCATATGTCCTTTGTAGTAGAAAGAGTGCACACTCTTTAGTTTTGCTTGTGTTTTCTTTTTTGTGATTTTGAATGTATATGTAGTAAAATAAGTATTTAATTATGATCTTATAATTTAAAATTATTTTACTAAATATAATAAACTAGGACCATCTACCTCTTCTAAAGTCAATTTTAGAGTTGTAGGAGTTACTATTTTGAAGATAGTTTCTTAAATCCAATTTGATTAGTATTTAGTTTTTAGAATTTTAGTATTGAACATATGGTGTAAAAATTACAATAGGTATATAGATATGTTATATATGATATGAATACTCTATACATTTATCTAGGAGATAACACCCTATTTATGATCAGCATGTCATATAGATATATAGGTCTAAATAGAGATATATGTCACTATTACCTTATATATATGGCCTAATATACCACTTTAATTCACTCTCCTTGACCTAGCAACTAAACCCCTAGCCACAATAGAGGGGGGTTCAAAATAATTGAGAAGAATGCCAAACTACCAATTGTATAAATCGAATCACCCTCTATCTCTTTACTCTTTACTAGAATGATGAATCACCCGTAATAATAGGAATCAAAAGAGTCACTCTAATCTCCTCATTTGAGGAGGAAACTAAAATAAGAGTGTCCCCTAGTATGTAATATGGAATACTATGACTAAGGGGTATAATCCATATCTATATATTTAACATGACCCTAGTTTCCTCAAAGTTTAAGCCTGCACTATAAAGTTCTATAGGAATCACCAACTGGAATATGTAGTATCTTCCTTGGTTTTATAGGTTCAATTTTAGTCATTAGGATTAAAAAATGAAACTACCTTATCTTGGTTTTTACATTAGAAAGATGCCCCAACTACCTCGATCTAGTATGGTATTAAGGTCAAGAGGGATTTAATAGTTACTAAACTCAAGAGGAATGGAAATTGACTAAAATATTGAGTTATTAATCTCTAATATTAGGTATATATGTCACTAGTCGAGATAGAGATAGAGATCCATGTATGTACATAGGAGCTTAGGTATCAGTTCAAGATAGAAATTGGAATGAATGACTTAGGACACCCTTAGGTATGCCTTGGTTGTACTATTTGAGATAAATATAGTGATTAATGACTTATGACGCCTTACATATGGTGTGTCACCTTAAATTTCTTAGTGTGAGACATTACTTAGAGTAGATTTTTGAAATATATTATCATACAAAAATGGAAATATGATATCATATATAAATGGGAATACACTAACATGGATAAATGACTTCAACCTGGATGCATAATTTCTCTCTAGAATGAATCAATCTAAATATCACTATAATGAATCAACCTAGATCTCACTAATATGGTAAGATGTTCACATGGATGTGATCACATGAATAATATTACCAACATGATATAGAATGGGTTATCAATAGGGCTTGACCACCAGTTGTGAGAGGAGTTCAGATTCAACCAACTATCCATAATGGTTGGAAGAGCACTTAATTTTAAAAAAATATATACATTTTTGTTATTGACTACTATCAAAGCCTCAAATAATGATGTTACAATATTGATGCATGGTAAAATGGTTGGTTCATATAAATCTAACATCAATTTCTAATCAAATTGAGATCTCATTTTACATGGATATATTCCTTAGCCACACAACTTCAATCACATGAGGAGAAACTCAAATCGAGTGACTAGGTTGGGTCATTTATAATAACCTAAGATTAGAGGGGCACCCTAGGTGGACCAAACCTCAAATCACCTAACCAATTTTGAATTCAATAATAATGGTTGATATGTATGATAGATATTTTATCAAATGATATTGATAGTGAGGATCATAATCATGATTGAGATTTTGGTTGAGATTTGAGATCATGATAGATATTTTAGCCATTGCTAGTGGGGATCACTAAAATATTGCATTCTAGTTACACAGTGATATAATTGATTCAACACCATAAAGAGGATAAGAACACAAAAATTCACTCATGTTTTATAAATCACATGCATCCATAATCCTAGATGTGTGGTTCCCTATCTATATATATTTCATCACTAGGGAACCCCTACTCTATATCTATATATATATATTTATATATAGAATGGGTAGGTGGTTGAGTATGAAATAATAATTATCTCTAGTTATTGTATTAGACTATGTTGTGTATGAAACCATGCCCTTAATTATTTATCATTCAATATTACCTTTAAGGGAAAGACTCATAGATCCTCTACGCACACAATGATATAGATAAAAATAGCTTATTGGTGGAATAAAATGCTACAAATAGGAATACATAACTACCACACATATAAATAGAGGATATGATTACCATATATCCAAATGGTTCTATAGAATAAATGGTCAGAGATATAACTACCACAAATCTAAATGACTACATATCATATCTAAGAAGAGTTATTTTGAGCATTAGTTGAGTGAAAGAGGAGTTGTTTATTTGTTGAATGAGATATGTTTAGATCCAAAAGTGAAATGGAGTTATGGAAAGAATATTTCCTTAGTTGAGTGAATGAAGATGAGTGAAAGATGAGTTTATTTAATCCTTAGTCAAGTGATTTAAATTTAAATTTGGAATAGAAGCTGATTGGGCACTAATGGGAAGCCATTGCACCCACCATCAATTGCACTTCCCTTTTGATTATCTAATTAATAGTCTGGTCAAACAATAATTCAAATAATTTCTTATATGGTATTCCCTCACCCTCCTCACCTAAATTATTACATATCATGTATGTTACAAATAGGTTGAGTGCATATATGACTCATATATAGATAGGTATTATGCTAACATGGACGTAACATCTATTTAATATGATGGCATGGAGCATGCACATATTCATTAGCCTATCTCAACCAATATATCCAACCCTTAGTGAAAATAGGACAAATTTGCATTCACTTATTTCTTTTCACCTTTGGCTATCTAAATGTGGGGGTATCTAAAATCTATCAAAACAAAGTCAAATGAAGAGTTAGGTTGTGGGCCAAACCTCTTGGTCACTTTTTCACCCTAATATCAATGTAGACCAAGCAATATGATTTCAATAATGAGGATGTGGGAGAGACATAGATATAAGATATTCACTCTAGTAACCCCATATATTTATATAGATATGGAGTGAGTATGACCTTATGATTCTTATTCTATGACTATTCCTTTCACTAAATATTACAAACAACCTATATCATGAAATCATATAAACCCAATTTTTGTCCTTTGTTGGTGAACCTTGACATGCATAGGTGATAATATAGAAAGGAATGATCTAACATACATGATACATCCTATGATCGCACACTCATCAGACCCCATACAATATTGATGTTGTTTCCTAGCTACCCCATTAACTAATACATCATATGTTATTATTCTTATTTTTACCATTGTTCTTATTCACTCATTTATCATTCACTTGTTAAATACTTTGGGATAAATTTCTAACTAATTTATGGAATTTTTAATCAATGGGTTAATCATTATTCATAAATAACTAGCATGTAGCATACATGTAGTCATGATATGGTCTTTTAGCTCTCATGAGAATCGGTCATACCAATTCACTGATGAAAATGAATATAAGTCTAATCTCTATATTATCTATGTAACATGAAATTTTATCACTTATGCCTCAACCTCCCATAGTTCACAATAATATTTGATCAAGTAGATCACTCCAATGATGAATATAGATAGGTTTAGGTCATTTATGCACCACCCACTTCCCATAGATAGATAGATATGTCAATATGGGGATAACATTGGACATATCACCATCACTCGATATGTTTAGTACCAATAATTTTATCTAGTATTAATTGGTTAAGTTCTCTCATTGATACTCAATAGTAACTTAGTACCTCATGACTCCATCTTGAGATCAATAGCAAACATTGAAAGTGAAAATAACATTATCTCACAAGGCACATATAAAATCCTAGGCCTTTTCACTACTATACATGTCAATCCATACTCCTTGGGGTGGCTTTAGTATAAGAAGGGTATACAAGTCTAATTAGAATGTACCTTCTAATACAAATTTAAACCTATGAAGGACATCATCACTTATGGCATTATACCTTTAGAGGTATATGACATCTTGCTAAGGAGATCATATTTATATAACTAAGATGTTACATATCAAGTTAATCCATAGCATTGTACTATATATGAAAAATATCAATTTTTTAATCTCTTAAAATTATCTCTAATGACCAAAGTGAACCTTGGTCTCTGCCAAGGATATTGTAAACTCGACTCATATATGTATAAGTTTTTTATTTCAAATTATTAATTGTCACCTATATAAGTGCTCTGATTGCTAAAAATATGTTTAAGCATCTATAAACCAAACCCAAATCCAAATTTCATACATTTACCTAAATGAAAATATTAACCAATAGGAATAATAGTGGTAGTAGGATTTTTCCCTATGGTTTGATCATGTCCCTTGGTCCTCTAACAATTAGTTTTTAAATTAGACCCTCTCTTATCTTGTCATTTATGTTTTTAGGATTCCTAGCATATGGTTCCCCCTTTTGGATTGATATAAATGCACACTCAAGTCACTTGTTATACCACTTGTAAATTTCAATATATAATCTTATTTACATTATTTCACACCCTACAAAAGTTACCTACTCTTCCCAATTTTGATTTAGATCACTAAAAGTAGTCACCAAGTCACAAGCATGTTTTATCCAACCCAAAATAAAATATTGATAAAGTATTCAATCCATTTTTAGATGCATTCATATATTCAAAGGATCACAATATCACAAATTAGACTAAGTGGGATAACTATGTATACTTGATTACCTCATTAGAGTATTGGATATGTAGGCAATGTTTAGTTATCATGTGGGTGATTAGGGTCAACTCATCCATTTACACTCGACCATTTTTTATTTTCATTTTTGCAATTATTGCATTCCATATTAGGGTTTCAACCTTGGATAAGTTATTTTTATTTCTTTCACACACTTTTGAAGGTCAAATATACACATACATACCTAATTCTAGTTATCACAAGTGATCATGCATATATAAACCTAATTATAGCATATACAGAGCACTCAAATAGGAAAAATATATCCCCCTAAACATAATTTCAACAACCTAATGTAAATTGGGAGTCAATATGTCTTATTTGAATTCCCCTTGCAACCAATCACTTGATTAGTAACACAAGCACTCAAATAGGGTATATTGAGCCCCTTAAACACAAATTTGATAGCCTACTATAAATTCAAAATTGATATGCCATGTTTAAGTGAAATTGAAACCAATCACTTAATTAAATTTATTGGAATCTAAAATAGGGCATATCAATCCCTCTAAACACAATAATAGCCTAATGGAAATTTAGACTTAATATGACCTATTTGAATGCCTTGGGAAAATAATCACTTGAATGTCTTGGGAAAATAATCACTTGATTATATGCATGGGGAAATTAAATAAGGTTTATTAAACCCCCTAAACACAAATATGACAACTTAATGTAAAATTTGACTCAATATGCCCTAATTGAGTGAACCATGTAACTGATCACTCAATTATTTACATGGTGCACTAAAATAGGGCATATTGATCCCCTTAAAATCAAATAAGATAACCTTATCTAAATCCAGCCTTGATCCATGCCCTATTTGAGTGCCTTGTGTAGCCAATGACTTTATTTGTTGCACATAGCACTTAAATATGGTATATCATCCCGTTAAACACAAATGTGACAAATTAATGTAAATTCAAACTTCAGATGCCCTATTTGAGTGTTTCATCCAACCAATCACTTTATTAGTTACACAAAGAACTAAATAAGGCATATCAATCCCCATAAATAACAATGTGATAGCCTTTAATGTGCATTCACACTTGATATGTCTTATTTTAGTGCCATATGAAACAAATCACTTTAGACTCTATATGCCCTATTTGAGTGCCTCATGTAACCAATCACTTGATTAATTGCACTGGGCACTCAAATAGGACATATCAATCCCCCTAAAGACAAATTTAATAACCCAATGTAAATTCACCTTTGATATTCCTTATTTGAGTGCCCCATGTAACTAATCACTCACTTTTTTACATGTGGCATTCAAATAGGACATATCGAGCCTATTAAGTGTAAATACAATAACCAAATGTAGTTTTAGAATTACTATAACTATTTGATTATGCTATGATACAAATTTCTTGATTAGCTACACAAGGTACCCAAATAGGGCATATTGAGCACCCTAAACACAAAGAAGACAACATAATATAAATTTAAACTCGATAACACTACTAAAATTACTATTGAGTGTGTTATAAGAGAGAGTTTGAATGTGTTAAGTTGATATCTATAATCAAATCATATAATTAGACAAAATTTTGGTTGTGTTATGCTTTAAAGGCATTAATAATGAGCTTTTAGATGTATTGGGCTACTTCAAGTTTATTCTAAGTGTCACCCATATTAATTTTTTTATAGATTTATTTTAGGTAGGATGAGACAAATCCAACTATCAATCCTCCATTATCTTGTTGTTGTTACATGTTTAAAACCATATAAAATAGATATGTTGTGATACAAATGATCAATATTATGGGGCCTAAGATCTTGTGCATGTGGGACTTACACTTAGAGATAAGAGTTAAGGGTATGAAGTGTGCATGTTGTGTTATCTTACATAAAGTAAAATAACACAAATTTAAGTAATCATAAGATTGATACATATAGGAAATATAACCTATATTTAATGGGAATGAATAGGAGAAAAGTATAAATATGAATAATACTACAACAAGTCTAGGAACATGCAGTAATATAATCAAGAGGGGAAATGTTTCCTTTAATTTACTTAGACTAAAGGTGTGAATAAAATGCATATGATAAATGTTAGATAATTATTTTAGCATAGAATTTCACCCTTGTGGGAGATTTTTTCAAGCTCTCTCACTCCTAGCTATAATATTAGAGCAACCTCATGCTATGGATATCCTATAGTGAGGTTGAACCTCTAGAGAAGGTTAACTTCCTCTTAGTATTTCACCTAAACTAATGTTTATGATTGAAAAAGAGGTAGAGAGGGGGTATAGGGTAGCTAAGATAACTAAATGGGTGATACACCAAATTTATTGACACTCACATAAGCATGAAATAAACACTAATTTATCATAAGATAATTCTTGCTCACACAACCTCACAAACTAGCTAATTTTCATAAAGTGTTTTATAAACTAGGCTCACCAAAAAATACATGAAGAAAAGAGGAATTTAAAAATTCACACCAAGAATCCATTAATGGTGGAAAGAACTCAATTTCAGACCTGCAACTACATTGAAAACACCTAAAAATAGGCAAGAAATAAGGATAATGGACATGGAAGAACACTTTTTCACAAGGCCATCATGAACAAGCTTGCCAAGCATAGTTTAGAGGCAAGAGATAGGTAAAAATTGATCTTTATTGCTTCAAAATGTCTTTTTCACAAATTTTGACAAGGTTTTTCCTTGTCAAATGTGAATATCTTACAAAAATGGGGGAGAAATGGGAGATATAAGAGAAAAGGGGAAGAAAGAGAGAAGAGATAAGCAAAGAAAATTCAATCAATGAGATCCAACAACCTTCCATGGATTCTCACCCACATTTGGGTTAATTATAAATAATTTTTCTTCAACAAATTAACCTCCATTAGCTCCAATAGCTTCAAACCCTCTCATTGGTTGAGAAACACACTAGAAGATAGAAACTTATTGAGGATGATGATGTCATGATACACTAAGAAAGAAAAGTCTTAAAATACTTTGAAAATGTATTAAATGCTCCACTTACACTCTCCAACCTTGAAATCTATCTCCCATAGACTTCTACACCCTCCTCCACTTGATCTTCTAGAAGATGTTAGGTAAAAGGTTAGCTAACTTGGCATTTTATACTTAACTGACCATGGAGGTTATCTTTCATGTTTTATTTTTGAGGTTCTTTTCTATTTTCAACTTGACTTTTGTCCTCAAACCTACAATAAAATCCATGATACATGTAACTCCCATATGCCCCATTGATGGAGATCATAAGATTGAGACACCCTCAACCAACTACCCTAAAAACTACCCCAAGGCCATTTGGCACATTGAAGACCACTTATGGACCTATAGAAGAGTTATATACATCCATGAAATGTGCATGATGAAGAAAATGAAGATTTTTAAAACCTTCAATACCTACAACAATAGTGGGAATCACCATTAAACTTGCAATAATGCACAAATATGTCAAAAACTAGGTTTTTAACCCTTTTACTTAGCAAGACACCATGGAAACTCTTTTTAAGAGATATAAATTCCATTTAATGATGTATTTTGTCTTATTATACACCTTCCATGGTTTTATACCATTTCTTTCTTTGAAGACCTATAAAAATATGCAATTTCAGCCATTTTGGGCCTTCTAGGCACCCAAACATGCCAGATTCTTCTACAAGATATATTTTTCAAGAGATTTATGTAGTCCTCTATACATTCTAGGTGGTTTCCAAGAAATTTTATTCCCTTTTATGGACATATGAGTCCAAAAACATAAAACTAGACAAAAAGCTCCATTGCAAGCTTAAGAAAGTTCACATTTAAGATAGTTATTCATACAGTGAAGACACCTATTACACAAATTATTTCCATGGATATATGGTACATAGACCCCTTCAACACCCCTAAAAATATTGGGTTCTCATGTGGAAGGTGTGAAAAGATACACACATAAGGATGATTGCTTGCAGGGTTTGGAAGCATTTTGGACATGCTTACACTCTTAATAATTGTTCATAAAACTCATGATCTTAACTGACCTCAATCCATAACTAATTTAAATTACATAGGGTTACTAAAAACATACTATAATCACTTATTCCAACTCTTCATGGTATGAAGAAATGATTATCTAAAGTTTTAGGATAAAATAAAACACAGATTTATCCCCAAATCACATACAAGAGAAACTATGAAATGAATAAATAAAACATACAAAAAATAATCATAAACATGCATAACATAAGAGACACCATATTTAACATGGTTCACCCAAGATGGGCTACATCCACCAAACTTATCCAGTTTATTATTTTTAGTAATATAAGGTTGAAACAAATCTTGTAACAAACCCTATTACATCTTCCTAACTCTTTATACCTCCTCTTTGTTTGTAATAATGTTTCATCTTTCATATCATCCATGTAAAAATACATTTTAAGGAAAAAAACACCTAAATATAACCTCTACCATCATATCTGGAAACCTTTAAACAATGGCCTAGATTGACTATGAAATTACAATTTTACAAGGTAATTTTAATAAAATTATTCCTACTTTGTATCCCCCCTTGTAACCCCCTATTATATCATGGATACAAATAATTGGATCCAAAACCTATCTGAAATAACATCATAATTTTTACCTCTGATCCTGGAAGATAATCAGGCTCCACACCTAACATGAAGATGGGCTAAAACTAGCCGTCTTAGGCCTGAAAAGCTTAAATTTATCCAAACGACCAGTTTGACCTTTCCCAATGATCTTCCTTGATTTAAAACATCTTCATGACATATAAAAAACCTCATAATACCTCTCTAAATTATCAAACTCAACTTTGCCTTTTATGCCTTTGAGACTGCCTACAGGGATTTGAGCCTACCTTTAGATTTTGCATGAAGTTTAGAGTGTGAACACTCTTTAAATTTGTTTAATAGTATTAAAACCATATTACCATGATTTTTAAATAGTCCCCTAATCTTTTAATCCTCAAACACACCTTAAAACTCCAAAAAGTGTGCATGCATGAATAGTGACCATTACAAGACATAGGGAGGACTGTGTATAAACATTGAGAACATGCACTAATCACATGACCCTCTCAATACTATGTATGGATATAATAGGTCATTATTACTAATTTTACCATGTTTCAAGTTGTTTGGATTTTTACTTTTTCATTTAGACCTTTTTTACCAAAAGTTACCTTGAGGTGCCTGCATGTTTCCTTCGTGCCAAAACTTGTCTTTATTCAAAATTTTGTGTGAAAAACCTAGATGTGATCACTATCATAGGAAAATATAATTTTAAAACATCATATTATACCATTTTAATACCTTTTCAAGGCCTAAACTACTTCTTTTCATCTAGAACTGACAAAACTTCATTTAATCTCCAATGGCTACCTTCTTGAGTACCTATGGACAATGTAAGAAGAGTGGAAAATTTAACTCTTTATATGACCTTTATTATTTAATTATATAATTTTTTAGTTTTTCATGCCATATTTACTAAATTTCAGTCTTTTAATCAACTTGTAGATGCCCTAAAATGGCCAATTCCTTCAAGGCATGCTCTAATGTTAATCATGATTTGACATAGGGTCAACTTTACTAAAATAGAGAATATTTAACATTGTCAAAAAACTTTTAAATTATGTTTAATAGGTATAATATGTCATAATTATCCTCTCCACCAAATTTCATGATTAGATATTGTATATTTTGGCATGTAGGCCCATTTTGGCAAAAGCTAGTGATGTGTGCCTGTATTGTCAAAATTCACAAATGAGTTTTTATTTCCTTTGACTTGTATTGAGAGAAAATACGGTGAATTTTATTTTAAATTCTCATGGATCTTCTCCTTTCATGTTTTCACTCTTTATTTCTTTACCTTTAACCTCATTCCACCATGTATGGCTTAAGCTCCTCAAAGAAAATCCAAGGATGTTTGTGTGCTTAGTGATGTAGGTGATGGATATGAGGTGTATGGCTGTATATTGTGTTAGTGCCAAAATTTTCATTAGTTAAATTAGGCCCCTATAATTTAAATTCCCACATCCAAACTAAATGAGTGTCAATGTTCAGTCGTTTGGCCCAGTCCTTTGAAAGGTCAGAATATATGTTCATAAGTAATCATCTCCTTTATCTTACCAAGTGGGAGTGTTATTCCACTCCTATCTGAACTCCCAAAGGGAATTTATTTAAGATATAATATATTCTCAATATATCTATATTAATTATACTTTTTATAATTTTATTGGTTTCAATGATTAAGTTATGAAAATATTTTTGGGCATTGGGAGAATCCTACACTCCTTCCCATATAAAAAGAATAGTACAAAGGTAAGTGACTGAGAATCTAAGCTCACATCTAGTTAGGATATGTGTTGGATTCTTAGTGGTTTTAAGTTTTGGGTCCCTTTCTAAATAACGTCCCAATTATTTTTTATTGGCAACATACATAAAATTCCCAAGGGTCAAATGTCTGAGTAAATGAGTTAAAGAGGATGCCACATGTCAGCTCCTTGAGATTTTTGAGTTTTGATCTTCATCTAAAGATTGCCCTATTTTCCTTTCAATGGTCAAGGTTCAAAAGGTATCGAAGGTGTGAGAACCAGAGTATGTAATAAATATTAAGGACATATGGTAAGTCTTAGATATTTTTATGATTGGGCCCTTTTTGAAGATTACCTCACTTAGAAATTGGGTAAGGTTAAAGAGGTCCTTAGAGGCTCCGATGCTCAAGGTGATGACACATGGCATTTATATGCTCCATTTAAGACTTGGGATGTATTTCACTAATTTACTAAGGTAAGTGATAGGTGAGAAGGTGTGAAAACCCCCCATGAACTCGAAGAGGTGCTAAAAGGTGAAACTTGCTTAAACGGGTCCACATGTTGCAAAGAAAGATGCCAACATGCTTCTGTCTATTTTTTAAAAGGCTACTCAAGTAATCAATGTGGTAATTGGTAATTATCCATTTCACTTGAAAGCATTAATGGTAACCATAATCTTAAATTATAAGGGCTTATAACTAAGCATTTATCTTCATTTTAATTCACCCTTTGCATTTAGAGCTAATACTCATGCCTTCAAGTGATCTGTGTACCAAAATCTACTTACAATGTGAATACTAGAGATCACAATGAAATCCTCAAGGATTTTCTAATTCTATCTGCATGCAACTCTCATGATTACCATTAATTATTCCTTGACTCTAGTGTTTTATTCCTAAAGGGAGTTTGAGGTGTTTGGAAAGTTATTAGTGTGAATAATTCATTCTAATTTTTGGTATTACATTTAGTGAGTTAGGAAGAAATGTGTTCATCTTTTATAATAGTGAAGAGAAATATTACATCCATTCTTGATGAAATTAGATAAATGGATATTCAAGTTTGAATGTTTTATAGTAACAAAATCCTTTCCCAATTATCACCAACCTTAGTACAAGTTACATGGTCCCTACAATAGCACTCCCTTTGGCTACCTCGTATCCTAAGCTAGTTATTGTGTGTGCTCAATTTTATCACCTAGGCACTAGAACTATTGTGGATCGGAGTCAATTAGTTGTGTCTTCATTCACACCTAGGGCCCTCAGAACCATGCTTGAAATCCCTCCCCAACCTGATAGTATCATTATTACCATGGAAGAGTGGTAGAAACATGTAGAGACAAATGATAAGATGATATGCGACATTATGAATTTTTGTTGTCTTATAAAGAAGAGGCAAAAGGTCTCCCAATTGTCAATAAACCTAGAATTGAGAGAACTTAATGAGTTGCCTTAGTATATTATTTCCATGGCCACTAGGGTTTATGGATAACCCACCATAGAAAAATTTAAACCATGGATGTTTTTAGTCCTCATCTACATGTTGAAAGGGCAAAAGAAGTTGGATTGGGAAACTATCTTGAGCAATAACTTGCACAACCAAAAGATGCAATTATGTAGTGCAATCTTGTCAAAGGAGAAATTCATAGGTAATTTTTATGTCTTCTTATTTGATGTATAGCTTGGTGCACAATAGGACCTTCTCAGGTCTTACCAATAATATTTCAGGATTAAGGATATATGAGATGTACAGATAAGTCACTTTAGAAGGGTTCAAGAGAAACTATTGTAGAGTATACAATTATTTCTTCGATGCTATAATGACCATTTTCTTCCCTTTGATAAGTCTGAATAGAATGACCAAGGTAGCCTAAGAGATAATTGATAGATTCAACACCTCATATATTTAGTTTAGAACATTCACATACATCAGGGTGAGTGGCTACTCAGGGTCCCCTCACAAATTGCCAAGGTACATGGATGATAAATTTGTTATCATAGAATTATGTAGACAAATGGTGTACCTATATGAAATGATTATGACTAAGAAAATAAACAATCCTTTAAAGTTTTTAGTGCAACTAGGATATTACAAATGTCCTTATCTATCCAAATAAAAGGGATTGGAGTAGGAAATGGGCTTCTACAAGATTGAAAAAATGTTTCCCAAACCTAACTATGATATAATATGGTTGATAAATATTATAACATGTATAATCTTGTACCAGTTACACTTTGAAGATATCTAGTCTAACTACACCACTAAGGAGGAGGTCAAAAAAAGAGATTACATGAGACTCATTATGTATTAAGTACTCACCTAAAGCATCACTCCCATCCCTAAAGACATGGTAGATGACAAGATGATAGTGGCATCAGTATATATAGAAAAGAATATTAAAATGTAGCCTATAAGATAGGTAGATTTCACTGCTAAGGAAAATGACTTTTAGAGGGTAGGGGTGTCATATATAATGAGGTCATAAATATGAGGTCAACCCCATGTTCCTTCATCCACCTAAATTTTCTCCTCATAATAGGAAAATCCCTCCAAAAGGATTCTCCTATTATGAGGAGAAGATTTAGGTGGATGAAGGAGCATGGGGTTGACCTCATTATATATGACACCCCTACCCTCTAAAAAGTTTGATAGGTTGCAGAACTCAAAGTGTTCCTACCAGTATATATGGGTGATCCTCTAACACCATCAATAACGGTAAGAGGCAAGGGGAAATGAAAGGAGAGTGATGTTAACTTGTCCAAAAATATTGATGTCAAATCGATAATGGCCACCTAATCCAAAATAGGGATGTCATTTTCAAAGTTGACAAGTCTAGTAGAGAACTAGGCCAAAATAATTGTAAGAGATGTGCAACTGGCCAGTACCACTCCCATATCCATCACAACTAAGGGAGCTCCCAAAATGCTATTTATTCAAAATATTGCCCCCCTTACCACACCTACATAACAACCAGTAGCTAGTCATTCCCTAAAGACTTACATGAGGAAGAGAGGAGTGGAAGAATCATAGCAACCAAGGCCTAAGAGAACTAAGAAAGCATTACAGCCTTTGACAAGGTGCCCCAAGAAAAGAAAAGAAGTAATGTTCAAGTATCTACCCCCTAAGGAAACCTTTGTGAAGCCATAAGAATATAAGTCCTCATAAGCCCAGAGGTTAAGGGATATGAGTGATGAAGAGGATTAGGATGAGGGAAGGTCGATCATAGAGGTAATGAAGAAACAATGGACCTTTAATCCACCCCAAGTGAAGACTAGACATAGAAATCTGAGGGAAAGACCATAAACCCTGGTGAAAGCTTCAGTCGTGGGATTGTTCAAAGCATTCAGGACTTCAAGAGTGGAAGGAAAATATGATGAAGAAGATGTTTTGGCTTTAGATGATCCTTTGTCCTTAGATGATGTATTGATTTAGTCATACTAAAATGCAATTTATACAACTTGAGCATGAATTTTGACACCTAAACCATAGGTCTCTCCTACTCACTTACATAACCCAAAGCATGTTTTCACTATTTCCCAATCATTTGAAGCCTTCTAGATTCAACCCCTATTGTCCCAAAATCCTTTCCTAACCATATATCTATCCTACAGGGTCCTTTTCCCCTAGATAATATTTCCATAGGTTGGAATATAATGCTAGGACCCAGGGTGTCCACTTTCCAGTGCTGTTGTCCAAGTCCATATTAGCCTCAAATGATCAAATTTTCCTGAATCTTTATATTTTCCCTTGTCAGCCTAATGCAAGTTCATATAACATAGGATAATTATTTTTCCTATAAAATCCCATTAAAAAGTCATTTAGAATGGTTGGTAATCATTCAACAGGCACAAGATAGAAATATACTAAAGCTCACTCAAGCAAATCTTCATATTCTATGCATATAGCCAAACATTATTATTTATAGCCTATCCAAGCTCCTGCACTAGTAATGAGTCATCTCAAGCTTGTCCAAATTCACATACACTTGCATTGCATATAGAAGATTGCATAATACACATTTAAATTGGTAAAACTACATTAGCCTTGATTCCTTTTCAGAGTATTAGTATGTAGGTAGTGTGCCCATACATGGGGTGTGATCACATGTTTAGTGCATATTACACACTAACCCTTTTTTCCAATTGGATTTGAGATCACCTATCAATCAAAAAGAATAATTAGGACCCTTGAATACAAATTTGATTGCACATGGAGCGTCATGAACAACCAAGACTCAATATTTTATGCATAGGGTCTCCTAGAGTAGATGAACAAAATCTAGGAAGCTTAGAAACCTCAAACACTAAGGACTATAGCAAAAAAACATTGACTACAGTGTTATATCTTTAGGTGTCCCATTTTTAATGCTCCTATCTAGGTAGAGAACAAAATTTTAGATCCTATTTTTGATAGTCTGCCCAGCCAGATCAATAATTTGTAGCCTCTGTCTCCTCCATCTCAGCCTAGAATCAGCTAAGTTTTACTCTCTATCCCCTTGTTTTCTATTTTTAAAATCAATTAAGAACTTCTAGATTTAATAAATCAATAGATTAATTAAGGAACATTTATTTACTAATTTTTCCCTTAATCCAAACCCCTTTACTATTTAGGAAATTAACTCCTATAGTTTCCCAAATTTAGTAAAACATTTAGGGAACCTGACTTACTTTGAATTTCACACAAAAACCCTAGAAACCCTCAGGTAAATATTTTTAATTTTTTCCATATATTTCCTATTTTTTCTAAATTTTAAAATTAGAAAACTATAAATTAATTGAAAATTTTTCAATAGATTCACTCAAACCCTAGTTTGTGGTCCTTTTTGCATAAAAACCCTAGAAACCCTAGGGTAAATTATATTTTATTTTTTATTATAATTTCTTGATTTTTCCTACATTTAAAAACTAGAAATCTACAAATTTATTTTAAATCTAGCATACATTTCACTAAAACCCTTATTTGCACATACTAGGTTTGTTTTGCATATAACCACTTTCAAAACACTAGGAAAAATATTGTGCTAATTTTAGAAATATTTTTATATTTTTCATAAATTTTCAAATCAAAATTCTATAAATCATCATTAAAATTTTCCATAAAAATTTCAAAATCTCTATGTGCATAGTTATTATTGCATTCATTTGTTTAATAGTAATTATACATGCTCTTTTTGGTGAAAAACAAAATAAAATAGCCACTAAGGCACTTTTACCCTCTCATCCTGTAGATCAATTTCTCAAATTTTCTCATAATTATGACAATGAATGGACAAACTTGAAAAATTACACATTAGCTAAAAATGTCAAAAATGATTTTATTTATAATGAGGAATATTTTCATGAATATGAAAGTGATAATGAAGAAAATTTAGATGCATCTTATCCTCTCAAACCTATCTCTTTTATTCCTGCTTCTAAAGAAAATACTTTTGATAAGTGGAAAGATACTTTTCACCTAATTATCCTATACACAATGCATCAAGGAAATAAATTAATCATGAAATTCCAAGTAAACCTCTTATTGGTGGTAATTTGCTTCCATTTGAACCTAATTTCTCTTTCTCTTTTTCTACCTCTCTATTTAAATTATAATAATATAAGCAAAATAAAATCAAATTGATAATGCATGATTCAAATGATAAATCGCATATTCTTAACTCTATATCTCAATCAATGGAAAAGCAATTCTTAAATGATAATTATCTTCCTACTCCTCATGTTTCAAATGAAAATATTATATGTACTCCAAACAAGGATAGCTTAGATGCATAAATTGTTTCAATTACACATAATTATGTAATGCATAGCAAAGAATCAACATCTCCTCTTACCCTTTCACCTAATGATGATGAAAGTTACAATGATTATGATACTGAAAATGCAAATGAATATGAGAATGAAAGAGATTTAAAAAATGATAGTTTTACCTCTTCTATTTCAAATGCATAAAATTTAGAATGTGATGATGAATGGAACAATGTTGATTATTATGTGTATAGTGAAGAAGAAAATGCATCCCATGCTCTTAACTCTTCTCTTACTCCTCTCAAACATAATGCATGTCCAAATATGGATCCTAATCTTATGAATTATTTTATTAAAATAATTCACATGTCAATGATAATGTTTAATCTTATATACAAGAAAATTGTGATTCACTAAAAACTAAAGATACCAATGAATCTCCCAATCCACCCTTTACTATAGTAGTACATGTGTCTCACCCATCACCCAAAGAGGATGGCACCCCATATCCCTCCAATAAGTTCCAGGATACCATTCCACCAAATTTTTAGGTGAGCACACATTCTCTTTGTAAACCAATTTATAAATATAATATTCCCATGGCTAAAATAAATAATCAAATTCAAAATGAGCCACTTCGAGACACTAACATATAATCCCAAGAGATTATTTATTTAAAGAATATAGTTGGTGAATTATGACACCAAATACATCTCCTCATCTTGGAAAACAAGGCTTATAAGTCTATAATGAATGTCAAAGTTTTAACCTTGGGGAAGAAAATGGAATTGATTGAGTTAGGAAAATAACCAATTACGAATAAAGAGCCATTTTCTAGCACACCACCTAAAATATGCACTACAGAGTACATCACTAAAGCACCACTATAATTTGATTCAAAGTAGGATAACCCACAAGCTATATTATCAACACTATTAGATAGGAGGTTAATCACATTACCTTCTACTCATCAGTGAGATCCACATATATTACATCAACAACCACATTAGCCCTTTTGTAACTATCATCACATATATGGACATAGAGATAATGATTATTAGGGACTCCAAGCCTACATTAATCAATGTGTTGATGATAGCATCATTGCATTCACATCAAGATCATAGGGATCTCCTCCATTATGAAACCCTAAACCTCATTCCTAAAGTTTACCCAAGACATTCCTTCATAGAAGCCATTGGTTACTCATCATGAGTAAAATGTGGTTTCTAGGATAGTATATCATAGGACATCTCCCATCCAACCTCCTTAGAAGGTTTGGAGACTAGTACAAAAGGAGAAACCTACATATAGAAATGTAGTCCATCAAATACATAGTATAGTACCATATAGTTATCCAACATCATCTCAGACATGACAATATAGTATAATTTTAGAGAGATATACACTTTGAGAAGATATTTTGGGTCCTATTTCACATCACAATCCAATATGATTGAGATTGGATTATCATCTTTCATAACACATAGCTTTAGTTACACATGCATCATAGTTTCATCCTAAAACATCTTCATGGATAGCTATAGTTTTAGTACCATAGACAACATCAGATATAGAGCATGGTCTTACACAACATGAGTAGTATGTCACTTGTTCACTTGGCCTATAGGGTTCAAATATTTATACAACACACATTCGTAATAGCAGTATTTCATAGCTTCACTTAACATGGTAATGATGGAGCTAAAAGGCCAGCCTTTGTATTCTTGAGCCACTCCCCAAGAAGTGATACACATAAGTGACATCTTGCATCCCCTTCTATAGAACCATATGAGTTACCACTCCCCATAGTTATCCTTCGTTATATATATTTTAGAGCATACATAGATTTTAGATCCATCATCTCAGAATTTCCATCATGTTTCACAATCATGCACGATCCTTCTCTTTGATATAGGACACCATGATAGGGAGTCTCCCATTAGACTCATAAGTTATTATTGCTTCTTTTCAATTTCATATACATAGCTTATTACAAAAATATAAATACAATATAACATGTCAAAATTCAAAAAAATATTTCAATTATATACATCTTCCATGTTTTACATTGTTAATTACTATGTTAGACTTACATTATGTGATACTATTCTATGATTTATCGATTTATCTATATTACTAGGCTTCACTTGATCTTCTTTGAGTGTGTGCAGTGCATCCAAATCCTTGATTTATTTAGTCCACCCATCGAGGAGGCATCTTACTTTTACATTCTAGCTACATATTGATACATCTACCCACTAGGGGCATACTTTACATGACTACACCATCCAAGTTATGTCATTAGTACACTATAAATTTTAGACATCTTGTTATAGTACATTCCTTACTATCTTACATAAATATCACATCAACATCCATTAGCATATATCACACTTTTATATTTCATAGCATATACATTAGTCTTGTATTACATATCTTGTATATTCTTGCTTCTTTCTTTCAGTAGTTAGATACATGTTTATATTTCTAGTAATTTTCATGCTTCCACTTTGATTAACTAGATGTATTTTCATTTTCCATTTCCTATTTGCTTCATGATTGCATTTTAGGAAATTTTCCAATGTCCTTTGTTCTTATCTATATGTGTGTGCCTTTAGACACTTTCCAATGTCCTTTGTGTGTTCCTTTCATGTGCTTTTGGCCCTTGTGCCAATATTTGCTTATTTCCATTATGTGTGTATGTGGCATTTGAACATGCCATGTGTGCTTATTTGGTCCCGTAGCCAATCTCATGTGGTTCTTGCTTTTTTCTTTATATGTTTGTTACTTGATTTCTTATCTTTGTGCGCAATTCCATGATTCTAATCATGCATTTACCTTGCTTCTTGGATGCCATGATGGACATCATGCTCCATCCCTACATGCCACTAAAAACTAAAATTTCAAATTCTCAATTTACTATTATGCACATGTTATTACATTTTTATATCTATCTAGGCATACCCCTGTGGATCTAACAATCTATCTCTAAAACTTTTGTTATATCTTGAGATAATGTATATCAATGTTATATCAAATGTTTTTATAGGTTAACACACTTATAGTGATTATTCTTTTGAGGGTAGTCATTACAGGGTCTTCATTCCTACCCTCAAAAGAGGGGCCAACAAAAAAGGGTTTTGTCATAGATATTAGAGCTCTTAATGGTCAAAAAAGCAATTTTAGAATAGTACAGTCTAAAATCTAGAACTCAGCACAGGCAAACTAGACCTGGTAGACAATAGAGAATCCAAATTAGTTATCAATTTTGGCTATGGAAAATAGTGCCAAAAATTAGACTATAGTGTTGGAACCCAATGTGTCCAATTTCTGACACTATTGTAAAAAAAGTAGAATATTCAATTTTTCCAAAATTAGCCAGAGAGGTGAGTTTAGACAGTTTTTCTAGTATAGTTTAGTCAAAAAATCAATAGTTTTTAGCTCTTATTTTGCTCAGAGAATCCATATACAAAGGGAATCATACACAACATGAAGGTTTCCATTTTTATTTTAGACATGGTAGTTGATAACAAATTTTATTTTAGAATCTATATTCTAGACACCAACTATTTAGGGTAATGGACACGACACATGCACCTTCTCTATTTCTGAGTTTATAGCATTTTCTTGCACATTCCTAGTAGTTACATGACTTAATCCATCTGTAGGTGGTTTCCATCACATTCAACTAAAATTTCATATAATTTTGCTTCCCACATACTTGAGTTCTTGATTGGATTTCTAAGCCTTGATTATATTTTTAGGAGGGGCTTATATACAAGTCCAATCTCCATCATTTGAAGTGGCCTAGTTTCTAGTTTACATTAAAATATCTAATCCAACATTGTTAGATGATAGCACATTTAGGGGCTCCATGACCCATCTCATATGACATTCATCTATACCATCATTTTCTCATTCAGCTTCACATCATGGGGAAATGATGGATCTAAAGGTATAGATAACCTTTATATTCTTGAGCCACCTATTAAGAGGGTCTGGACACATGGTCCATACATCAATAAGTACATGCATGATTCATTAAATTCACATATTTGGTGACAATGGAGCTAAATGTCTTGCCTTTGCATTCTTGAGCTAAATTTCAAGGGATTGATCACTCAATTTATTCATCGATATAAATCTTGGTTCATCATACTTCCAACATTACCCAACACAACCCAATAACATAATAGTTTTTTATTGGTTCACGTACCCAGTGAGATGTATTCATTCCTTTCTCTTCTTTCATCTCTCTTTACCTAGCTTTGTATGTTCTTATTTTAGATATAATATATATAGTAAGAACTGATCTAATTTCACTTTCCTTTTTACAAACTTACATAGTAAAATGTGCTCTCACTACGCACAACCCAACATCACACAACTTCTTAGGCTTAACCTCATAGGTAATTTTAGGTATGCTTCTCTTTTCTCCTTTATCCTAGTATTTTGCTTTTTCTCATACTTAGAATAAAGGGGGTGGGAATGTAGTCATACTAAAATTCAATTTTTACAACTTGAGCATGAATTTTGACACCTAAACCATAGGTCTCTCCTACTCACTTACACAACCCACTTAGGCATATTTTCACTATTTCTTAGTCACTCTAAGACTTCTAGATTCAGCCCCTGCTATCTTGGACTCCTATCCTAGGCATAGATCTATCTCTTAATGTCCCTTTCCCTTAGAAAATATCACCATAGGTTGGACTACAATACTAAGACCCAAGGTGTCCACTTTCCAGCACTATTGTCCAAGTCCACAATAGCTTCAAATGTTTAGATTTTCCTTAATCCTTATCTTTTCCCTTATTAGCCTAATGAAAGTTCATCTAACCCAAGATCACTAGTTTCCCTATAAAATCCCATTCAAAGGTCATTTATAAGGGTTGGAAATCATTCAAAAGGCACAAACTAGAAATATACTAAATCACACTCAAGCAAATCTTCCTATTCTCTACATACAACCAACCACTATTATTTATAGCCTATCCAAGCTCCCACACTAGTCAAAAGTCATCTTAAGCTTGCCCAAATTTGGATACACTTACATTACATATATAAGATTGCATAATACACATTCAAATTGGTAGAACTGCATTAGCCTTGATTCCTCTTTAGAGTATTGGTATGTAGGTAGTGTGCCCACATACAAGGTGTGATTACACATTTAATGCATATTACACATTAACCCCTTTTTATATTTGGATTTGAGATCAACTATCAAACATAAAGAACTTGGAACCTTGAAGACAAAATCAATTATATACATAACTTCTTGAACAACCAAGACTTGATATTTTAGGCACAAGGTCTCCTAGAATAGACAAACAAAACCTAAAAAGCTCAGACACTAAGGAATATAGCACCAAAACTTTGAATACAATGCTAGACTTGTAAGTGTCTCATTTTTGGTACTCCTATCTAGGTAGAGAATAAACTTCTAGATCCTATTTCTAATAGTATACCCAGTAAGATCAATTATTTGTAACCTCTGTCTCCTTTGTCTTAGCCTATAATCAGTTAAGTTTTACTCTATATCCCCTTGTTTTCTATTTTTATAAATCAATTAAGCACTTATAGATTCAATAGATCAGTAGGTTAATTAATTAAGACACATGTATTTACTAATTTTCCCCTTAATCTATACCCCTTTACAATTTAGGAAATTAGCTCCTATAGTTTTCAAAATTTAGTAAAACAATTATAGGTTGGGATTGAGGTGGCTACACAGGTTCAAGATCCCCAAGAAAAGTAAATTATCTCTTTGAACATGAATAAGTTTGTATAAAATGCTACCACCCAGCCCCTAAGCCAAGACAAGGGTGATGAAATTAGAAAAGATCCACTTCATAATGATCAATCCCCCACCAGTAATGAAAAGGTGGGATTATAGAAAGATGAATAAATGGATGTTACTACTGCTATCGAAGTAGCACCATAGGTTCTTCTACCACTAATGGTATCAAGATTAGAGTCAGAGGGAGAAGTTGATATTGGGGAAGGTAGGGGATCAAGAATGCAAATGGGTACCCCTACCCCTCTGAAAATAAATAAAGAAGTGGATTAACTGAATAAAACTATTGAAATAGGAGTCTATGAAGGTACTACCTCAATTGAAGTGCCCTGGAGTCTTCTCCCCCATATAAAGGTTCATGATCCTATTAACCATAAAGATATTAAAGCTATGATTGGTGAAGAGTTTCCTAAGGGTGAAAAAGAGGACATCACAGCTTCCTCAATCTAGGTTTCCTAACCAAGTGAAGAGGATAAACTAGCTATAAAACCTTTTGTTCAGCCTGTAGAGTAGGGAAGTTCCATAGAAAAATTGCTCTTGGAATCCCAATAGGTCAAGGTAAATTTTGAAGTCTTGGAGTAGATAGATCTAGGGAACAAAAAGGGAGTGAGGAGTTGATAAAAAGGATACCAGGTCAAAAAGTAATGAGGAGGCTGAGAAGATCGTGTTAGGCTCTCAGACCTACTCTAGTGACACTCCCCTTAACTAATATGCCAATGACACTACCATTTAGTTCATCAAAGCCAGCATCAAGGTCCATGACTCCAATGAGATTCTAGACTAGACCCCTTCTTTAGATTTAATAAAAAGTTAAGGATAAATAGGACCTCATGAGAAAAATGGGAGATATAGATGTAATGAAGATCACCTAGGCATATAAGGCCAAGCCCCCTAATAAATCCAAAATGTACTCATGACCCACTTTAATTGAGATAGGGAAAATAACATAAGAAATATTTATTCTTCCACCAAGAGATATAAAGAGGTATGATCCCCTTGAGATCTATGTAATGTATAGATATGATCTTGGGGAGCCATCAAGGAATGAAATACAACATATCTTGCAAGTCCTAGAAAGCATGGTGGTGCACTAAATGGATAAAGATAAATCTTTAATAGAGGAACTGAAGGCATAGAACCAAGCCATGATCCAATACTTTCAAAAGCTACAAAGTGAGCCTAAGGCAATAACTCTAAGTATGAGCAAGGCCCTAGATGCTCCTATAATTTCCTTAGGTGCACTTGATTTTGCCCATAGTAAGGACTTGAAAACTAGACCTTGGGCCACAAAAGATTGGCAAAAGGATTTGACCACCTGAGCTAAATAAATAATCCACTCAGAACTAAAATGTCTAGATGACATACTAGATAAACAAGGAGAATGTGATTCCCAGATGTTCATTTATGATGCAAACATCAAGAATTGGGAGAAACTCATGTTAAAGTTGGAAGATAATTTTAATATGGGATTTGACACTAATATCAAAAAATATCATCTCTAGATGATTGTAAGTAACCTAGATAATATCAACTAGTGATTAAGCATCAATTGGTGGTGTTTAAGGAAGGCATTTTTGATTTAAAGGGAGAAAAGTAGTCTCTCTCAAATGCAGAGAAGGAGATTGAAGCCACCCTAAGGTAGATGGTGAACCTTGATGGTTAATGTGACATGATGGAGGAGGAATTATATATTTCCCTAAAAATCCTTATTGATGCACCTCATGAACCCTTCAATATGCAGAAGATTAGAGAGTTGGTGTCATTTGAAAAATCTTGTGACTAGTTAAAAGAATTAGTCAATAAAATACATGTAATTCTCAAGAAGGTTGTGAGTTGTATTGAGGAATATTGCACCAAATTTAAATACCAAGTAGGCCTAAACCAAAGTATTCTTGTCACCATAATTGAAGGGTATACTGCATAAAAAAATAGGTTGGCAAAGGACTCGATCATTAACATTAATTATACAACATGTCCAAATATTTTTGTTTCTTCTAAGCTAGGCATTATATCATTCCTTCCTTCATTTTTTCATTCTCTCTCTTTTCTATTTCCTCTTTTCTCATTTTCCATTGGGAAATCATTATACCTTACCCATTAGTAGCATGTCCCTTTTGAATTTATTTTGTTGTTTTGTTTATGAAAGGGACATCTTTGTTTGTTGTGCAAATGGACAAAGGTTTTTTTGTCCCTTGTAGGACTGATCGCCATGTATATAACTAAAAATATTCCATTGTACTATCAATTTTTTCATAATCACATAGGAATGAGCATAATCTAAGGAATCATATTTGTTACACCATTAAATAGATTCCAGGCCCATGAAAGAATTTTCTAGCTAGAGAATCTTCAAGAATATGTTAGGCATAGATAGAATTATATAAGTAAAGGGGGTTTGTCCCTTTACAAGGTTTGATTAAATTTTTGAGTTTGAAGCTATAGCTTGGAGAGTCCTCCATGTGTGATTTTTTGGTGCCAAATTGATCTCTGTTATATAATCATTGGCAAGCTCTGAGAACATTCAAGATGTTTCCCTTGTTACTAAATTGTTTTGCTTAGTGTTCTATTATATAATTTTCAAGACATTGTATTCAGTTTTGATTCCATGGTTTATCAATCCTTTTTGTTTTTTAATTACAATATTCTATTTTAATTTTTTGGTAGATTGGTTGCCTGATTTATTCTTCTTTATGGTAGTCATCTAGGGTCTAAAATCAAAATATAAAATCCTTTCTAGTTTGAGATATAGAAATAGAGCATTGATAGCCTTTTTAAGGGTAGTCTTGGGCTCATGAATTCAGCTAGAGGGAGTTATTGAAGGGAGATTTTTAGTGTTGCTTATAATCTTTTGAGGATCATTTGTGCATGATTTTATTTTTACCAGTTTCTAAATTGAACAGTGTATGCTAATGAAGGTAGTATAGATATCTTGTGAATTCCTCTATGCTCACTTACTAGTTGTCTAAATCTTTATCTATCATTCAAAAAAATATGGTTTCACTCTATTTTAACTTATAGATAATTTTTTTATCATATTATAAGTGTTATTTGCATTGCATAAACATAATATATTATGTACTTAAAATGTGCTTGTAGTTTGTGCTTGAAATCCTAGTACTGCATTTTCTCATTTAACCCCTATTATCAAATATTTTACAAAATAGACATTATAGTCATTTCATCATCTATCTTTAGTAGCTTGTGTATGACATAAATCATTTCTGCATTTTATTTGACAACCCTCCATAATTAAAGTGTATAAGTCTAGTTATGCTCTGGTCATATTTCCATTTTTGTACTAATAATCCTCATGAAGACTGAGGTGTTAAACTCCCTCATATGAGAAAGCTACCTCAGTATATTCTCTCACCTTAGTTTAGGTAGATCCAAAAGTAGCAGGAAATTAACCATACCTTATGTAGGTGCCTCCTAGTCATTTCCTTCATTCAATCCTCTTTTGATGTTAAACCCTTCCCTAGCCATAATCACATATTCAATGGTTTCCCATTTTAGTTTACCATTATTCTCAAGAATGCAAGGTTGAATGTTAAGGGTTTATAATTTGGAACCAACACTTTTTTGGCACCATTATTAGGGATGTATTTTGTTACCTTTGTTATAGTAACATGCTTGTAGAAGAGTTATAAGTCTTTTATTTGTTTCTCTCTTTGTTATTGCTATAATGAGTTATTCATCTTAGGTTCATTGGTGTCTTTATAGCCTTTTAGATGACTCCACTAAGGATATTCACCTCTATCTTGAGATAAGTACTCTATAATCTTGAGATTGTTTTCAACATCTAAGGTTTTGTATATCATGATTTGATGTGTATAGGTTTAGATTTCTGGTCTAAAAGTCTTGCTTCTAGTGATGACTCTATTATATCAAGGTTTAAATATCAATGCCTAGTATATGTTTCCTTCTCTATTTTGAATAATTTTATTTTGATCAATAAACTTGAAGGGTAATAGATCTTCCTTTTAGAAGAACCTATTAAAAGAGCTTGTCTCTATGTTAAAAGTCCCATCCAGAAGAAAATAAGTGTGAAAAACCTATTATGGGCCAGAGCCTAGGAAATCAAATAAGACCTGATCAATTCATTCCCCATTATATTTACCACCTTTTCTCTAATATCCCTTTGGTTGAAGGATACCAGAGTGCATTCTGATAAATCTAAACTCCCCATAAGTCAAGCTCCTTCTTTGTAAAGGAGTCTTTCTCCTCCTACTAGGCAATTAAAGATTCACTTTATTTCCCCTCCTTTAAGTCCTCCACATAGTATTCATCCTCAACCATCCCCTGGTTCATCTTCATCTTTAGATTCAAAGATGGCAGATTGTGACTTGAGGAGAAGGATGTTTAATGTCGCTAGTGATGATGATGGAGATGATGATCAATAACTGGCTAATAGACGTAAACCATTTATGATCCCAAGGTTTAGTCCTATTAATTTTAATGTCATGTTTGGTTTCCCCAATGAATTCCCTAAGAAGATTATAAATTTACTACCTAATTTTTAAGGGAATAATGTAGTGTCTAGGGAATAGCATCTAAAAACCTTCTTATAAGTCATTGAGGATTATGAGATAGATCTATAAGATGTATGTATAAAACTATTTGTGAACACACTTGAGGATGAGGCTAGGGAATGGTTCAAATCCCTCCCTAATGGATTAATAAACACATAGAAAGCTATGATTGATGCATTTAAAATGAAATATGGTGATATTATAGACTCAAGATTCTTGCTTACCTACTTTGAGAACCTCAAGAAGAATCCTAAGAAGTGTGTGAAGGACTTCAATTATAGATTCAATAAGGTATTAAGGAAGATACTAGAAGATATCAAACCTAGTGGTGTTTCTTCTTTGATTATTTATTATGATGCATTCAATAACAAGGAAACTCTATTGCCCCTATAGTAGAGACTAAGGAAAAAGGGACCATAAATATTAAGGGAGCCCAAGGTTCCATCAAGCCTAATTCTATACCCCATAGTGTCAAACTAATTAATACCTAGGCCAAGAATCAAACTCCTTTATTGTCTAGCATTCATAAGAAGGATGAACCTAGGAATCCTCCCTTTAAAAGTTAAGTTAAGAATGCTAGATCCCCTACTTTTGTTCCCCTGACTCTTGAAGGATACATCCCAAATGAAAATGTTACAAGCCTATCTGCTAACACTCCTTTGTCCAAATACAATATTTATGATGTGGCCCATGTATTAATTCAACTAAAAGTCATGATAACATTTATATAATTTCTTAGAATCCTAAAGTATAGGAAAAGAGCTTTTGAGTATTTGGGATTCATAGAGAAAATCACTACCAATGAAATTGTTGAAGCTAATCTTCCCTTTGCTCTCTTTGTGGAAGGTGAAAACACCTCAGGTTCTCTTGAGCATCACCTAGAGGTATACTTGTGAACAACATTAGTAGAGAGTCAAATGGATGTTGACCTATTCTATACCACCTTGATAATTAATGGACTAATTGTCCAAAAATACATGTTTTAATCTTATGCATCTTATAATATCATCTTGTTCATTGTGTTGAATGAGCTTTACATGAGGATAAATATAGCATATAGATTATGCCTTATTATATATTCTAGATAAGTACTCATTGTTGGCATGGTCAAAGGATTAGTGGTGAAACTCATGCAATACCCTGGTAAATTTTTGAACATGGATGTCATTATTATAGATTACTTGCTAAAATGAGGTATGTTGCTATCCATAAAATGGGTTGCTAGTATTAAAGGTAGTGTTCAGATGGATTTGTCTTATGCCATTATACCACTAGATGGGAAAATGGTTCACTTAAACCATGAGCCATAAATGTTCCATGTCTTAGAGGATCCTAAGTACTAATTAAATGAAGTTTTATATTTGGATATAGACATTAGGAGTTTTGTGGGAAGTGTTGAGTACATAGAGTTAACTCCTAACTCTAATGTCAATGATGAAGACTCTATCTAGATCATTCATTTTGATGAAGCATGTTCAAGTATCAAAAATGGGGTTAGGGTTATTTTTTATACCCCTGGGGGTCAAGTTTATAAGTACTCTCTTCAATTAGCCTTTAAGTGCATGAACAATATTATATAATATGAAGCACTCCTGATTGGCCTCTAAATCACTTGAGAATATGACTTCAAGAAATTTTTGGTTAAGGGTGATTCAAAATTAGTGGTGAAATAGGTTTGAACTATTTACACCATAAAGTAAAAGAGGTTGTATAAGTACCAAAATGTTGTATGGGACTGCTTGGAATAGTTTAATGCCTTTATTATTAAGTACCATGTCTGAGAACTTAATCACATGGTAGATATACTGATGAAGAGGGATAAAAATTTTAAATTTGAATATGGAAGTCCTTCTTGTGAGTGTGAGGTTAAAATATTGGTAATACCCTCTATCCTAGATAACATCAATCATTAGAAAGTCTTTAACAATGATGACTGAATAAATAGGTTTCTATGTTGTATGGATGAGTTTGGGGGAACCTTTAAAGAGTGAGACTTTATGGTACTAGTCTGTGATGGAAAAAAAACCTTATATGGAAAGGAAATAATCTAATCAAGAACTAATAGTATCCTTAGGGGATTTTGTAGTCTGGAAATAGCCTTTGATGGAGCTGATAGAGTCAAATCTAAAAACATTTCTATGTCAAAATATGTGATTGAAATTAATATTAGGATAGCAAAAAATCTAAGGAATATTTGGCTTGGTACTCATTTGAGTGAAAGGGAAAAGGGAAAATTCATCATGCTATTAAAAAATTACCAAGATTTCCTAGAATGGTCATATTCAGAGTGTAAGGCTTATAGGGAAGATTTGTTCCATCATGTTATTCCTCTTCACCTTGATGCAAAACCATTCTGCCAAAAGCAGTGGCCCATCAACCCCTTATTAGCCACTAAGATGTAGTAAGAGTTTAAAAAATTAAGAGATGATGGGATCATTCAACCCATTAGGTATTCATCATGGGTGGTAAACCTATCCCCTATTAGAAAGAAAAACAAAGACATCTGACTCTGCATTGATTTTTGAAACCTAAACAAGGCTTCTCTAGTGGATAATTATCCATTGCCTAACATGGATAACATGATCCAAAATGTCACTAGATCTAAGATATTGTCAACTCTAGATGGATTTTTTGGTTATAAATAGGTGGTGTTAAAAGATTCTAAAAGGTCTAAGACTACTATTTCACTACCCCATGGGGCACCTATGTGTATGTTCAAATGCCTTTTGGTTTGATGAATGCATGTGCCACTTTCTAGAGAGCCATATATGTATCCTTCACCAGATTAATCAACCAATTCATTTTTACTAGGATGATGTTACAATGTACTCTAGGAGGAGAAGTGACCACTTGATGTATTTGGAATAAATGCTTGTCAGAAGCAGGGAGTTTGGGATTTCCCTTAATCTTAAAAAATGCCACTTTGGGGTACAAAAGGCAAAGTTTTTTGGACATATTATGTCCCAAAAAAGTGTCATGATAGATCTTTAAAGGATGGAGGTCATCAACAAATTACCCATCCCACAAATGAGGAAAGGTATTCAATCCTTTTTTGGCCAGATTAATTTTTTTAAATGGTTTATTTCTAGCATTGCAAAAATTACCCTACCTATCACTTCAATGTTAAAGAAGGATCAAACTATAAAGTGGGAGGAGAATGCCACCCAATAATTTCAAAATATCAAATTTGCCCTGAAAATTACCTTGGTGCTTGTTAGTCTAGAGTAAAGAAAATATTTCCAAATCTTTTCATTTGCCTCTATACACACTATTGCCATGATGTTGCTACAAAATAATGATGAAGGTCATGAGAAGCCAATTTCCTTTTTTAGAAAGGCATTACAAGGATATGATCTACTATATACCATAAAGAAAAAACAAGCCTTTTCCCTTTTAAAGGATATCAAGTATTCAAATCTTACATTTTAAGTTCAAATATTATGGCCTATGTCCCTCACATAATGGTGAAGTACATATTAACTCAAAATGAATCTACTAATGAAATCCACTGATGGATCAATAAACTTCAAGAATATGACTTGGAGATATAGACTGCTAAGTTGGTCAGAGGCATGGGTCTGGCTAAGCTAATGATCGAAGTGAATTTATAGGCTATGAAAGTAAATAATATAGGAGTGGTTGATAACCCTGAGTCTAAGTACAACCAATCCCCATGGTACAAATATATAGTCTATTATCTAAATACTCTAAATTATCCCTCCCATTTAGATAAAAATCAAAGGACACTAAAGTTAGTATCCCAAAAGTATCTCCTATTATAAGATGACCTAGCCTAAAAGAACCTAGATGGCATTCTCTTGAGATGTTTGGTGGAGAAAAAAATCTCTTCAATGGTTATATAGTTCCATAGTGATGTGTGTGCTCATCACTTCACTCCTAAAGTCACTAAACATAAAATCTTAAGGGCTAGGTATTGGTGGCCCACATTATTCAAAGATGTGTCTATGATGGTAAGAAGATGTTAAGAATCCCAATAGTTCTTTAGAAGAATGAGGCATCTAGATCACTTCCTTTATATCTAGTCTTTGTTGAGGGACCCTTCAAGTAATGTTGGATGGACTTCATAGGTGAAATATCATATGCTATAAGTTTTTATCACAAATAGATCCTAGTGGCAACTGACTACTTCACAAAATGGATTGAAACAATCCCCACTAGGAGATCAACCCACTAGGTAATCATAGATAACCTATTAAATAATGTGATTTGTCAATTTGGGGTACTATTCAAAATCATGTGTGATAATGTTATGTGATTTAGATCCAAATAATTAAGTACATTGTGTGAATACTATGGGATCAATTTATCATATGCCTCCAATCATAATCCATAATGAAATGGGAAAGTTGAGTCTAGTAATACAAACCTATTGAACATCATCAAAATAACTTTAGATGCTAACAAGAAAAAGTGGGGTGAATAGTTGAAGCTCATTGTCTAGGTGGATAGGCTAAATCTAAAGAGATCTACTAATAAATTCCCCTTTGAGTTTGTTTATGAAACTCAATTTATCTTTCCCCTAAACTTATAGTTGTCTACTTACCAATTCATGCAACAAATGATTGAGAATGAAGAAGAAGAAAAAACACTATGAAGTGATGATTGACTGAATCATCAAACTAGATGAGTCTTGAAGACAAGATCATGAAAGGCTTGTAAAGGTTAAGGAGTATCTAAAAAGGATATTTGACAATAAATTCACCCCAAGAGCTTTTTAGATCGGTGATCGAGTTCTACTTTGAGATAGTAGGCATGAGGATAGGGAAAATCATGGTAAATTTGATTCCCTCTGGATGGGCCCCTACATTGTTGATTATTAGATAAGGAATCATACATTATATCTCAAAGATATTAATGGAGAAATTTTAGAATTTTCAGTTAATGGTAGACATATCAAGCATTTCTTTGGATTGATCCCATGATTATCTTTGTATATATGTATATGATGTGTTGTCATTTTTATCTTTGTGGTCTTATTGTGTTTCATATTTGTATAATTTGCATTTTTCCTTTTCCTTCATTATTGTTGTTCCTAGTTACCTTGTTTTTTCCATGCTTATATTATGAAATACTTTGACCCCATGACCCAATTGATAGGTGACCATTATGGTGTTCTCTGTGTACTCACTGGGGGTACCTATCCTCGAGTAGGACCCTATGTTAGTTCCTAAAATTGCATTAGGGTATTTGAGCCCCTAACATTTAAATTCTTGTGTTTAAAATATATGAGTTTTAATGTTCATTCACTTTCCATAATCCTTTAGAAGGTCAAAATATATGTTTATAATTAATCATCTCCTTTGTCTTACAAGGTGGAAGTGTTCTTCCACTCCTAGCTAAACTCCCTAGGGGCATTTCTTGAAGATAGAAGATATTCTCAATAGCTTTAGAGGAAGTATCCTTGATGCACCTTCAATGGTTTAAATGATTAAGTTATGAAATTATTTTCAAGTGTTGTGATAATCCTACACTCTGTACTATATCAAAATAATGGTGTGAAGGTAAGTAAGTGACTAAGAATCCAAACTCACGTCTAGTTAGGATGCATGGTGGATTTTTAGGGGTTTTAAGCTTTAGGTCCCTTTCTAAATTATGTTCCAATTGGTTTTTATTTGTAACATACATAAAATTCCTAGGGGATGAATGTCTAAGTAAATGAGTTAAATAGGATTCCACATGTCAACTCTTCAAGATTTTTGAGTTTTGATCCTCATCCAAAGATTACCCTATTTGCCTTTTGGAAGTCAAGGTTCAAAAGGTCTCTAAGGTGAGAGTAACAAAGCATGAAAGGATTATTAATTACATGTGGTACATTCTTATATATTTTAATGATTGGGCCCTTTTTGAATATTGCCTCACTTAAAAGTTAAACAAGGTTCAAGAGGTCCCTAGAGGCCCAGATGCCTGAGGTGATGACATGTGGCATTTATACACTCCATAAAAGGCTCAAGATGTATTTCACCAATGTAGTGAGGGAAGTGATGGGTGATAAGGTGTGAAAAAACCCCATGAAATTGAAGAGGTGATAAAAGGTGAAACTTGCTTAAGTGATTCCATGTGTTGCAAAGAAAGATGCCAACATGCTTCCCTCCATTTTTAAAAAGGTTGTTCAAGTAATCAATGTGGTAGTTGGTAATTATCCTTTTCACTTCAAAGAATTAATGGTAACCTTAATATTAAATTTTAATGGATTATAACTAAGCATTTATCTTCATTTGAATTCAACCTTTACATTTATAGCTAATACATGTGCCTTCAAGTGATATATGTACCAGAAGCTACTTACAGCATGAAGACTAGTAATCATAGTGAATTACTCAAGGATTTTCTAATTCCATCTGCATGCAACTCTTGTGATTACTAGTAAGTTTTCCTTTACTATCTAGTGTTGTGTTTCTAAAGGGAGTTTAAGGGTGTTTGGAGAGTTTTTAGTGTGAAGAATTCATTCTAGCTTTTGGTATTACATTTAGTGAGTTAGAAAGAAATGGATTCATCTTCTATAATAGTGAAGAGAAAAATTACATCCATTCTTGATGAAATTAGAAACATAGATATTCAAGGGTTATATTTCATAACTCTATTTAATGTTTTACAGTGACCAAATCCTCTCTCAGTTATCACCAACCTCAATATGAGTTACATGGTCCTTGCAATAGCATTCCCTTTAGTTGGCCCATATACTGAGCTAGTTATTACATGTTCCTAAGTTTATCACCTAGACACTAGGACTATTGTGGATGGGAGTCAACCATATATGTGTACATTCACACCCAGGCCCTCAGAACCATGCTTGGAATCCTTCCCTAGCTTGATAGTATCATGCTTATCATGGAGGAGTGTCAGCAAATATGTGGAGATAAATGATAAGATGATATGGGACATTGTGAATGCTTATTGGCTTGTAAATAAGAGGCAAAATGTCTCTTGATTTTTAATAAACCTAAAATTTATAGAATTTAATGAGTTGCCTCAATATCTTATCACCATGGACAATAGGGTCTATGGATTACCCCCCGTACAAAAGTTTGAACCATAAATGTTTTTAGTCCTCATCTACATGTTGGAAGGAAAAAATAAGTTAGACTGGGTAACTATCTTGAGTAATAACTTGCACAACTAAATGATATAATTACGTAGTGAAATCTTCTCAAAGTATAAATTCATGGGTACTTTTTATATGTCTTCCTATTTGATGTATAGCCTGGTTCATAATAGGACCCTCCTAGGTCTTACCAAGAATATTTTGAGATTAAGGATTTATGAGATTTACCCAAATGCCACTTTATAAGGGTTTAATAGAAACTATTATAGAGTATAAAATTATTTATTCAATGCTATGATGAGCTTTTTCTTCCCTTTGAAAAGTTTGAATAAAATGACCAAAGCTACTTGAAAGATAATTAATAGATTCAGTGCCTCATATATTCAGCTCAAAATGTTCACATACATCAGGGTGAGTAGTTACTTAGGGATCCATCACAAATTTCCAAGGTACGTGTATGAAAAAAATTTCATGAAATTGTACAAATAAATGGTACACCTACATGAAATGATTGTAACCAAGAAAATAAATAATCCTTTCAAGTTCCCAATGGAAATAATATATTACATGTCTTTCTCTAGCCAAAGCAAAAGGATTGGAATAAGAAATTGAATTCTATAGGATTGATAAAATCCAACACAGACCTAACTATGATAAACTATGGTGGATAAATATTGTAACAAGTGTAATCTTGCACTAATCACACTTTAAAGATATATGGTCTAACTATACCACTAAAGAGGAGGTCATAAAAATAGATTAAATGAGACTCACTGTGTAGGAAATACTCACCTATATCATCTCCCTCATCCCTAAAGACATGGTGGATGACAAGATGATAGTGACATCATTATATACAAAAAATAATATTGAAACATAGCCTATAGCATAGGTAGATTTCACTACCAAGGAAAATGACTCCATTACATGGAGGGATTTTCCTATTATGAGAACATTTAGGTGGTTGAATGAGCATAGGGTTGACCTTAGTACATATGATACCCCCACCCTATGAGAACTTTGATAGGTTATGGAACTCAAAGCATTCATGCTAGCATACATGGGTGATCCTCTAGCACCATCAATAATTGCAAGAGGTAAGTGGAAGAGAAAGGCAAGTGATGTCAAATTCTCCAAAAATATTTATGTAGAGTCAATAACGGTTGCCCAATATTAAATAGGGATGTGATTTTCAAATTTTATAAGTATATTAGAGAACTAGGACAAAATAATCATAGGATAGGTGCAATTAGATAGTGTCATTCCCATATCCATCACAACTAAGGAAGCTCCTATAATGTCAGTTGTACAATTTATTGCCCTACTTTCCCCACCTACAAAACAACCAAAAACTAATCATTTCCCAAATAATTTCATGAGGAAGAGAGGAAGAGTGGAAGAATCAGAGCAACCAAGGCTTTAGAGAACCAAGAAAGCATTGCATCCTCTAGTGGGTAGGTCCAAGAAAAGAAAAGAGGTAATGTTCAAGGATATACCCCTAAATAAACCTATATAAAACCATAGGAAGATAAGTCCTCATATGCCCAGAGGTTAAGTGATATGAGTGATGAAGAGGAATCATATGAGTAAAGGTCAATCGTGGAGGGAATGAAGAAACAATGGGCCTCCACTCCTCCATATGTGAAGACCAGACATAGAAATCTAAGGGAAAGACCATAGACCTTGGTGAAAGCTTTGGCCATGGGATTTTTTGAATAGTTGGGACCCTCATGAGTGGAAGGAAAAGATGATGAAAAAGATATTTTGGCTTTAGATTATCCTTTGTCTTTTGATGATGTATTAAAAGTTGGTATTAAGGTAGATACAAAGGTTCAAGCTCCCCAAGAAAATTAAATGATCTCCTTGGACATGGAGATGTTTGTAGAAAATCTTAACACCTAGCCTCAAAGCCAAGGCAAGGATGATGAAATTAGGAATGTACAAGAATTTGGGGATGAAATCAGCAAGGAGTTGATGCATAATGATCAAGCCCCCACTAATAATGAAAAGGTGGGAGTATAGAAAGAAGAATAAATAGATATTACTATGGTTATCAAAGTAGCACCATAGGTTTTAACCCCTTCAATGGCATCAAGCTCAACACTAGAGGGAGAAATTAATATTGGGGAAGGTAGGGGATCAATCCTACAAATGGGTACCCTTACCCATCTAAAAATAAATAATTAAGTGGATCAATTGAATAAAACTATTAAAATAGGAGTCTCTAAAGGTACTACCTAAATTGAAGTACCCTGGGGTCTTCTCCCCCATATTCAGGTCCATGATCTTGCTAACCATAAAGATGTTGAAGCTATGATTGGTAAAGAGTTACCCAAAAGTGATAAGGAGGACACCATAACTTCCTCCATCTAGGTTGCCCAACTAATTGTAAAGGACAAACTAGTTGTAAAACTTTATACTCAGCCCACAAAGTAGGGAAGTTTCATATAAAAATTGCTCTTAGAATCCTAATAGGTTGTGGTTAATTTTTAAGTCTTGGAGAAGATGGAGCTAGGAGAAAAAAGGGAGTAAGGAGTTGATGAAAAGGATATCAGGTCAAAAATTAATGAGGATGAGCATATTATGTTAGGCTCTCAGCCTACTCCAGTGACACTCCCCTTAACCAATATGCCAATGACACCACCATTCAGTGCATCAAAGCTAGCACCAAGGTCCATGGTTCTAATGGGATTATAGACTAGAGCCCTTCTTTGGATCAAAAGAATAAGTTAAGGATAAATAAGACCTCATGATCAAAATGGGGGATATAGATGTAATGAATATCACCCAGGTGTACAAGGCCAAGCCCCTTAAGAAATCCAAAATTCACTCATGAACCACTTTCAATGAGATAGGGGAAATAACATGGGAAAAAACTATTCCTCCATCAGCAGCTACAAAGAGGGATGCTCCCCTTGACAGCTATGTCGTATATAGATATGATCTAGGGGAAACATCAAGGAATGAAATAAAACATAGCTCACAATTCTTGGTAATCATGGTGTTGCATTGAATAAATAAAGATAAATCTTCAATGATGGAGCTAAAGGTGCAAAACTAGGCCATGATCTAGTACTTGCAAAAGCTACTGAGTGAGCCCAAGGTAGTAACACCAACTATGATCAAGGCCCTAGATGTTCCTATAGTTTCCTTAAGTTTGATTTATTTTGTCCATAACAAGGACTTAAAAACTAGAGGCTAGGCCATAGAATATTGGCAAAAATATTTGACCACCTGAGCCAAAGAAATAATCTACTCATCACTAGAATGTCTAGATGACATACTAGATAAACAAGGAGAATGTGATTCCTAGATGTACATTTATGATGCAAATATCAAGAATTGGGAGAAACTCAAGTTGAATTTGGATGAGATTTTTAATATGGGAATTAACACATTTTAATAATAGAAAAGACCATCTCCTTGTATGATCATAAGTGACCTATATAATATCAGTTAGTGATTAAGCATCAGTTGGTGGTGATTAAGGAGGGTGTTTTTTATTTAAAGGAAGAAAACTAGTCTCTCTCAAATACAAAGAAGGAGATTGAATCCACCCTGAGGTAGATGGTGAACCTTGATGATGCATGTGACATGATGAAAGAGGCATTAGATATTTCCCTAAAAATCCTCATTGATTCACCTCACGAAGCCTTCGATATCTAGAAGATTAGAGAGTTGGTGTCACTTGAAAATTCTTGTGACCAGTTAAAATCATTAGTCAAGAAAATGTAGGTAATGATCAAGAAGGTTTTGAGTTGGATTGAGGAATATATCACCAATTTAAATACCAAGTAGGCCCAGACCAAAGGATTCTTGCCACCATAATTAAAGGGTATACTGCATACAAAAATAGGTTGGCAAAGGACTCGGTCATCAACATTGATTCTATAACATGACCAAATGTTTCTATTTCTTGTGAGCTAGGTGTTATGTTGTTCCTCCCTTCCTTCTTTTCTTCTCTCTCTTTTCTATTTCTTCTTTTCTTGTTTCCCATTGGGAAACTATTATACCTTTCCCATTAGTGGCACATCCCTTTTGAATTTATTTTGTTTTGTTGTTTTTTTAAGAAAGGGACATCTTTGTTTGTTATGCAAGTGGATAAAGGTTTGTTTTATCCCTTATAGGACTGATTTCCACATATATAAATGAAAATATTCCACTATAGTGGAGTATTGATTTTTTCATCATCACATAGGCATGAACATAATATGAGGAATTGTATTTGTTACACCATTGAATAGATTCCAAGCCTGCAAAAGAATTTTCCAACTGGAGCATCTTCAGGAATATGTTAGGCATAGATAGAGTTATATAAGTAAAGGGGGTATGTCCCTTTACAAGGGTTGGTTAAATTTTTGATTTTGAAATTATAGCTTGGAGAGTCCTCCCTATGTGATTTTTTAGTGACAAATTGATTTCTATTATAAAATCATTGACAAACTTTGAGAACATTCAAGAGGTTTCCCTTGTTATAGAATTGTTTCGTTAGTGCCCTGTTATATAATTTTCAAGACATATTTTATTTAGTTTTGATTCAATTGTTAAATGAAAATTTTCATGGTTTATCATTCCTTATTTTTTTTGAATTTCAATGTTCTATCTTACATGTTTGATAGATTTATTGTCTGATGTATTCTTCGTTATGGTAGTCATCTAGGGTCTACAATCAGAATATAAAATCCTTTCTAGTTTGAGATTTAGAAATAGAGCATTGATAGCCTTTTTAAGGTTAGTCTTGTGCTCATGAATTAAGTTGGAAGGATTTATTGAAGGGAAATTTGTAGTATTACTTATAATATTTTATGGATCATTTTTGCAAGATTTTATTTTTACCAGTTTCTAAATTGAACAACATTTGTTAATGAAGTTAGTATAGGTATCTTATGAATTCATTCATGCTCACTTATTATCCATCAAAATCTTTATCTATCATTCAAAAAAATATAGTTTCACTCTATTTTAAATTATAGATAAAAATTTTTCATATCTTAAGTGTTATTTGCATTTTAGACACATAAGACCTTGTGTACTTAAAAAGTTCTTGTAGTTTGTGCTTCAAATCCCAACACTACATTTTTTTCATTTGACCCCTATTGTCAAATATTTTACAAAATAGAAATTTCAGTAATCTCATAATATATCTTTAGTATCTTGTGTATGACATAAATAATTTTTGAATTTTGTATGACAACCCTCCATGGGTAAAGTGTATAAGTATGTTTATGCTTTGGTCATATTTCCATTTTTATACCAATAATCCTCATGAAGATTGAGGTGTGAAACTCCTTCATGTGAGCAAGCTACCTTAGTAAGTTCTCTCACCTTGGTTCAGGTAGAGACAAATGTAGTATGGAATTAACCATACCCTATGTAGGTGCCTCCCAGTCATTTCCTTCATTCAATGCTCTTTTGATGTTAAACCCTTCCCTAGCCATAATGACATATTCAGTGGTTTCTCATTTTAGTTTACCATTCTTCTCAAGAATGCAAGGTTGAATGTTAGGGGTATATATTAATGGGAACTAGTAGATTACATTATTTGAAAACCTTTATCATGATTCTAATGAGCGCATGCCCCTTATTATATGACTTAAGTCATCTAGCATTTTATCCAATGTTATTTAATATTTTAACCTAAATTCACATTTTTTCTAACCTCCAATAAATTCCCAAACACACTTCAACATGCACTTTTGGAGTTCTTTTAACCATGAATAGCTTATCTAGGCCTCATTTTTGGATCATTAGAATCTATGAGACTTTTTTAAAACCTAATTCATGCCCCTATATTCTTGAACAACATGGAAACTTATTGGATCTTTCATGATGGTTATTCTAGGGGTGAAATATGGAAACTTGCAGTTTTAGACTTATTTTTAGGCTTTTTCCTTCAAATCACCAAAATCACCTTAAAACTTACTTTAAGTGTTTCAAAAGCTTGAAAGTGAATGTGGTACATGAGGTTCGTAGGACCTTTGTTTTTATGTTTTATTGAAATTGTCCTTAACATAGTCATTCAACCTTCTTCCACCATTTTATCACTCAATCAACCAAAACACTAATCGACTTCTCATACCACACCAAGACCTCCCCAAATATTACATTATTTCTCATCAGTCAATTTAGGACTGTAAAGGAACTAGTCATGGGGGTAGAAGGTTACTAAAAGGTCCAAGAGAGTTGCCTAATCCATCTAGGTAAAATTTGTGTATGTATGTAAATTTTTTAATATGATATATTATTCCCTTCATAAAACAAATCCTCCAATAATACTTAATCATGTTTTTTATCACTATGATTGTGTATATCATCAACCTCAATACATATGCATATGTTACATATTTATGCATAGAACATACTAAGGTAGTTATAAATATAAAAACTTATAAAAATAATATAGGGTCCTTCCACCATTTTATCACTCAATCAACAAAAACACTACTTGAATACAAGTATTTTCATCCTATTCCCATAAAAGGGTTGAGTTTCTTCCAAGTGTGTGACAATTGAATTTTTCATTTGGATGATTACTCTAAGGGATTCCTTAACATGTCACTAAACTAAGAAGTGTTGTCTAGAAAGCCATGTGTAAGTAGTGTGAATAAAATATCTACATATGGTGCATGAGATGTAACATGAGGCCTTCTAGGTGCAAGAAGATATATTCTAAGTGAATTTTTTCTTGAAAATTAGGTGGTGTGAAATATTTTTAATAGGTTTAATATACTTTATGCAGAAGTGTCATGAGACTTGTTTGTGTATGCAATGAATGTGATGTGAAAGACTCCAAGCTAAGTTTTCATAATCATTATATGTGTATAAAGGATAAGTGTATGTAATTATGTGGTAGTAAACATAGTACCAACATCATATTAAAAAAACCTAAATTTTATGTCTATATACATCCTAACATCACCCCTTATGACATGTAAACATCATCTTCTAAATACACCTCAATGTTATGTTGTAAGTCAACCTAAATCCACCTATAAGATCATCATAATTTCACTTTATAGATTCATGTGTTATAAATTTCCCCTATGTCACCCTATAGATATGCCTACCTCATGCAACTTGAAATATGACTTAAGGGTTAAATATTTTTTTAAAAATAAAAATTTTATGTGACTTTAATATGAGTTAAAGGTGACATTAGAGGGAAACTTTAGATGGTATAAATTATATAATGTGTATTTTAATTCATTTTTTAATATCCTCTTGTCACTCATTATCTCTAAAATATGTTAGGTTTTTAAAATTAATTTTTGGTACACCTAGACCTCCTAAAAATATCATAAATTAGTCTACAAGGTCCAAAAACTTACAAAATGACCATATTTTTGCCCAAACAAAATTTCAAGTGAAAAATTTACACCTAGAGAACCTTTTTTCTATTCTAAAATTTTGAAAAATGACTAAATATTGACTAGATTAAATTTTGAAAAACTATTTTCCAAATGGTAAATCATATAGTGCTGGAATTGATTTTAGAAGACCTAGAGTAGCTCTAATTTCTTATATTTAGTAAAATAAATTTAAATTATAAGAATATATTACTTAAATGTTTATTTTGATACATATAAATTCTAAGACACAAAAAAAAACACAATAAAAAATAAAGGGATTACACCCTTTGTTAAATGGCATGTGAGCCTTATACTGTAAAGGGTTTACACCATTTTCACTACATAGGACATATTCCATTTAGAAAAGGGTGTAATCCATTTGTTCCACAATTTTTAATTTTTTTTTCATTTCTCCCAAAATAGCATTTGAAAGTTCATACACCCTTTACATTACACCTTTACATTACATAGGGTGCATGCCATTTAGGTTTGGTATTCTAAGCATATTCAAAACTAGGCTTAGGCATATTTTTCAATGGATGTCCACCCTTTTTAAAAGGGTGCATTCCCTCTATAATTCATGGATGAAATTTTGAATAACAAACCATTTTTGTCAGCCAACTTTGTGTATCCACCTTGAATGTGGATACCTTTATGTAAAACATTTAAAATATTATGTAAATTAAAATCCTCTAGGTTACCTTTTACGAGACAATCACCACACATAGTACTAAAACAATTTGGAATGTAGCTACATACTAGTTTATATATACAAGGGAAAGTGAAGCTGATCTACAAATCAATCCTAGCTCAGAGAAGATAAATCGCACTTACCCTTATGCTTGTTTCTACATTTAGACAATCAAGATCATGACCAAGAAGGATCTTTTAGACCTATTTAAGGGGTATATTACCATAATAATATCACTAGAGAGGATTCTAAAGCCTCTAGTCAAGTAACACCATACAATAACCTAGCTAGGTCCTATGTTTTATATATTCACAAAGTAAATGGAAAAGTAAAGTAAAATCTAACCTAATGCTCACCAAAACATGTGGCATAAAATGGGGGTAATAAACATACATGAAATATATATACTTAAGTTGATGTATAGGAAATCCTAATGCATGGAGAGAGAAGCATATAATCTAACAAATGTAAATCTATATACTTTAACAAGGAGGAGTAGAATTAAGAATACTTACCTTTGAATACAAACCCATTGAGCCTCAATCTCTCCCTAAGCTAAGGTTATTCACAAGAGGTTAGTATAGTATGTAAGGACAAAAAATATAGGTCATCTCTAGGCTACATGACTTTTCTATGTATCTAAAAGACTTCTCCGCAAGATAAGATCTGTATCTCCAAATATAGTATTACAATCCTAAGCAATGCTTCTCAAGTAGAATGGAAGATAAGAAGATGCATAATATATGAAGATATCCATCTTATATCTCTATAAGAAATGGAGAAAAGGATGTGTATATATAGTTGTATCTAATCCTAAACCTTTCTAAAAGTATAGAGTCATCCCAATCGACCATGTATCATTATTTAATAAAATAAAGCTAGGTCCCAGTTTGGGTTGGTCGAGGTTGACCTAAACCCATAATGTGTTAATATATTTTAAATATATGGTTGGCCTAGACCAACATTGTTAAATAAATGTCAAAAAGATTTTTTGGATTAGATAAGGTATATTTAATGTAGTTAATTGATTGGATGAATTTGAAAGGGAGGTTTCAAAGCTTAGAGAATTGTATAGGAGATGTTTATGTTGATTAAAATTGGTGGTATAGGAGACAACAATATTATGAACCACTAATGGTATTCCCACCCCTTTCCCATTGAACCCTTTAAGGCATGCACTCAGAGAGATTGAGACTCAACAAGTTCCTTCAAGAGAGAAAACATTAGTAATTGATATATTTTGAAAATATTATGTGTATACATATGCCCCACTCAAAGCTTATCACATGTCATGTAGGTATAACATGGGATGGTGCTTTCATAAAGTAACATATCAACACACAATAATGAAGCTAAATAAATTATAGTAAGAATTGAATAATATAAATTAAAGGACAAAACTGAAAAATACATACCTTTACTTACCTTAGTGTTGTGGATGAGGAAGGAAGTGAAATAAATGTGAAGGTGTTCAATGTGGGAAACATTAGGCGAACTTGTAAAAATTAGTGAAAAGTTGAATTTTTTGAAAAATATACATGTAATATGTGAAAATATTCTCTATGACATCAGTATTCCAAAACATCTTATGGTTTAGAAAAAGATCTAGTAGAAACAAAGCTATGGCCAAAAACAAAATCTGAGTGTAAATAATTGATAGGTAAATAATTTTGAATAGTAAATATAAATAGGTTGAAAATCAATTCATTTGTGATTTTATTATTATGAGAAAATATTACTCTAAGAGACCTAGTTTGAGCCTAGAGAGTGACCATGGTGAGGAGATGACAACTATGACGTGGAGGATGCATAATGGGTGAAACATAGGTAAAAGAAGAATTAATTTTAACTTTTTGAGAATTTTTAATTGAAATTAACCTAAATATATAAAATTATATGTTAGATGAATTTGACACTAAAACTAACCCTAAGGAAATTTTAGGTAGACTAGTGGTAGAATGACATACTAGTTAGGAAAAGATCAGACCAATAAATACCTAAGTAATTTATGGTAAATGCTCATAAAGTTATTGCAAACTAAGAAAAGAGTTAGATTTGTCAACTCAATTTATAAGATGAAGAAAATATATGGGGCTAGCTATGTAGTAGTGGGATAATGTAGTATCACTGCAGATGGTTAACTGCATAGTAGTGGGCTAATCTAATTGGAAATAGGGAAATAGCTAACATAGTACATTCTAGTTGATGTAGTTTATACTATGTGGCTGGCATAGTCTATTGGATGAGGCTGACTATGTAGCAAAAGGTTGATATAGTATGTTATAACTAGAAAAAGGTCAATTTAGTATCAAACATATTGATAGCATCTATAGGAATGGGTTGACTATGTAATAGAAGGCTGATATAATATAGAAAAAATGTGACAAAGATAATTTAGTATTAAATAGGTTGATGGTGTAGGAAAAGGGGGGAAATAGAGAGATAATCAAACAAGTTGATGAATTAGTTAATTTGTAGAATATTTAAAAATGTATTTTATTATTATGACATTGATATTTAATACATTCTATATTTTTTGATATTTTTTAGAGGCAATAAATATTTTGGCACCTACTGGATGCATCCTATCTACTAGATTTATTATAGCATTTGTTGGATATCAAACTTGGTTTCTTGCCTTGGGTTTTGGAGGCATCATGGATATGAGGTAGATCTTATTGAGTATTTATCTCATTGTCATCTTCTTAGGAGCATATGAATAGTTGGAAAACACTTTTTGATGGGAAGTGGAGGGGGAGACTATAGAGGTGGCTACCACTTTGAAGTATGTTTATGCCTTTTTTGGACTTCTTATTGAAAAGATGTTGGTGATATGTGATACACCAGAGTCAAAGGATGAGATATGATCCTTAGCCAATGGGAAACATGCTTGAATAGGATCTATCTTGGTCTATGTATTAGCTTATTTGATGTTTATCTTGTGTCTATTATGTATATTAAAAAGGCCATGATAGGGCTTGTGATAGAATGAGTATTATGTCATAAGTTATATGGCAATGTACCATTATATGTGATAGCCTTATATCATTTTATCCTAGATCAGGGTGCCTTATATTATCTTTTTTTATCATTTGGGTCTAGCTCATGTATGACTTGTATGGGATATTAACCCAAGGGTAAAATATAATGGGCCTCATCATTTTGTTGAGTGCATGAATCTATGAGAGATTTCATATGTATCAGCCAGTTAGGTTACCCCATGTGGTCAATGATAGGTTACCTTAGGTTTTTTGAAGGAGATAAAACCATGTAGCACATGTGCCCTATGTTATAAATTTGTAGACTATCACACAAGGGCAGATTGTATAGCATCCTTACACTCACATTATTGCTAAATGGATAAGTCAGGTCATTGTTACTATTAGTTTGGCATGTGTGTGGATTATGGGCCACTATACTTTATGGGTGAAGCCTCATCTATTGTCTCATGTACATAGATAGTTGGGATTACCACATTTATTGGCCCTTGTAGTAGTGCCTCCTTATTGGTCATAACATGATAGAGAGTAGAGAGCAAGAGGAGGTATAGGGGTACTTATCGAGATACATGTGATTAGGTCATGATAAGTAATACCATGGACTGGTCAGTAATAATAGTAAGAAGAAGCAAGGCCTAGAGGATATGATTCCATGGATGTGGATGTGGTATATGTGGGAGCATAGTAGGGATCATAACAGAGCTGATAGTGGTCACCATGAGTTCATCGAATATGGAAACATCATTTACAAGAGAATACATAGGTACTATATATCATGTAGGGGGAACTTACAGTAGCTTAAATACATAATTTGTCTATAAAGAGGCCATTAAGGAGGGGAAAATGATGGTCTCATGTGGTCACTAAATTTTTTTCATTAGTGTAGAGGTAGCCAACAAAGGGGGTACTCGACAGGTGAGCAGATGGTGAGACTGTGGTTGGTGATACCAACACTAGTGAGAAATGTTTTGATTTATTAATTTTTTAACATAAATTACTAATTGCATTATATTGTATGTATTTAGTGATAGATATATAGATTGAGATATGTATGCATGGCATCTTATGCATATTTGGTTACTTATAAAAAGGAGATCAAGTGGGGAGCTTTGATTATGGTTACACACCATGATATTTTGGATGGAGTGTTTTCACATTATTACCCTACCACTTTCATTAATCCTATGGTTCCATCTTCCCTATTACATGATAGCTAATTTAGATTGGTGGGATAAGTCGCATGATAGCTACAAGCATAAGGTGATGGTTGATAGCCACTTGTATGGGTAGGAGATGGATAGGCTCAGGCCTAGCATGCCTTAGCATAAGAGTGAACCATGCACATGTAAACCATGATACATATTGGATAGTTATATGTTTAGGTTGCTAACCTAAAGGGACAATTTTTCTATCTTGAAATCCTAGACTACCTCTTTACAATACACCATTTAAAGGGGTCAGTCACATGCGTCGATGGGTATCATGGCTATGCAACAAGATAAATAGGATAGAGTACAACCTTAGAGATATAGCTATTATATTTTATGATTATATTATATCAAACTCATGATATATATTAATATTGACAATTCTTTGATCTATGATTTGTACTTGGATTTGTATGTGGATGGATGGATATATTTCCTTTCTAACACATGTATTTTTCTTTTGTTGTATATGTTATGGGAAGTATGTGATGTATGTTTTATTTTCTATCATTATGTGATACATGTGCATGCTTAAAAAAAGAGACAAAAATTATTTGGAAAAGTATAATTATTCAAAACAAATGTAATACACACTATATCATGATGGGAAATGTGTAAAAACAAAAGATGAATAAATTTAATAAACCAAAATTGTAAAGAAGTTGACAAATGTTTTCAAACCATGTAAAAAATTTCCCCAGATTAAAAAAAAATAAAAGTCATAATATATCACGTTAGGAAATATGAATTTTTTTAATAAAATGGAAGACACTTGAAAATTAGTGGTATAAAATCAAACAAATAATAAATTCAATCAATCATACTAAATCATGTTAGTAAGTATGAAAAGAGAAAAAAAATTGTAAGTGAAAATCAAAATAATCATACTAAATCAAGGTGGGAATTATGATAAATTTAATAAAATGGTTGTAAATATACACACAATTAGAAAATAAAAAGATAAAATTGAAATGTTTATGAAGTAAGCATAAAACATACTAAATCAATATGGTAATATGTCAATGATGTGTAAATCATAATCTAACATAAATTATCTCAAATTTGAAGCATGTAATTTTATTATGAATTTGTTATAGTATGAAATGGGTATTGGAATATTTTTGTGAGGAGGTCCTAATCCTATACATTTTCTTACACTATAACTCATAGATGGAATACCAATGAGGTGGAAACATCTATGTGAATAATTTAAAAGATGTTTTTACTATGGTAATTTGTGAGTAGGGCCTAGTCTTATCCATGGTCTTATACTACAACTCACAAGGTAAACACAAATAAGGTGAATGGTAATAAGGGTAAGAGTAAGGAAATATTTTATTATGGTAATTTGTGAGGATAGCCTAGTCCTATCCATAGTATTACACTACAACTCGAAAAGGGAAACCCTAGGGGGAATGATCAGTTAATAAAATAATATTTCTAAAGGGTAAATATTAGTAATATTGTAATGAAATAGGGAATGTAAAAATCATGACATAGGCATATATGAGGATACCTTAGTAAACATGAGGCACATTAGGTACAAAGGAGAGGCACTAAGAGTCTATTGACTATCAAAATACAAAGGATACCTACTCAATAATCACAAAGTTGTATAGGAAAATAGGTGAGATACTAAGATCAACTCATGAAGGTTATATGAAAAATATGATTAAAATGGACCTACCTTCCCACGTGTTCCTCATTCCTCTATACCTCTTACAAATCCATCAATTTACTGTGAATATTGGGTACTTGTGTGAGAAACTAGGTAGCACTTATAGATTTTTTGTTGTCCTATCCCAATGTACTAGCCTACCACACGCTAATGGACCTTGGCTATATCATGAGGCCAATTGTGGATTTTGAGCTTTGATTAGAAATAGGAGATGTGCTATGAATCACATATTTTGGTGTGATTATACTTTTGAATTTATATGTTTCCTTTTTATCATTGCCTTTTGTTTACATGATTTGGCTTTTAATTTTTTATGCATTTTATGATTTATCCTTCATATAGATTTGGAATAACCAACATGAGTGATATAATTTATACACATGAATGATCTTTATACTTTGGTTTAAATGAGGCTAAGTAATGAAATATGACTAATTAAATGTTCAAGCTTACTTATGAACTAATATGTAATATCAAGTTTCAACTGTATGTATGCTTAATATGTGAAAGTAAAAATAAGGGAAGAAAGGAGATCCAAAGTATATTAGTATATGGTAGTAATATAATAAGAATATTTATTTTCTAACTACTCATATGATAGAGATAGGATACTAAGGGAATCAAGGCTATATAACCAAGTCACAATAATAATTATCTAAATTGTTGAGTGAGATAAGATAACAAATAATCATTATAAAAGAAAAAGAATCCATGAAAGACGTGAACTCATAAACATAAGTGTGCATTATTGAAAATAATGATAAGAATCCATAATAAATGTGAAAGTAAATGAAACCATATAAAACACATAAAGCATAATATAATGATCCATGTAAAATAGATAAGTGAAACCAAATTTGACACATAGTCAAGTATATAAGGATATTAAAAATGGATCACCAATCCAATCCAAATCATCATATAATAATGTGAAATAACACCATATCATGTTCACAAATACTAATATATTTGACCACAAATATTATTTGTAACATCTGAAACATCTCTATGAAACTAAATTTTGATGATAGCTAGAGTTTCATCAATCTACTTAGAAAATTATGCAAAGACTTCTTTATGTATCTCCTTGACTAAAAATTCAAGTGTAGCTAATGAAGAGTAATGCTCATATGGTATCTCATGCATAATGTACTCAAGGTGAGGAATGGATGCCTCTATGGGAATAACATCTACATGGTGAGAAGGAGATGCAACATATGGATAAAGAGGAACCTTATTGCATGTGCGACCTATATAAGGAAGAATGACTAGTGTGGGTGTCAATTATGGGAAATAAAGAAGATGTTGATGGATAAATCAGAATTTTTTTGGAATGATGTGTACCACATTGGTGGTAAATACATTATACTTCCCCATATTTAGGGATATACTCTAGTAATAGCTTAGGATAAGGTATATCCTTATCTTTGGGTTGAGTAGTGGTTGGGCACAATGTGTCAATATGCCCCCTAATTTTCTATAAATGAGTGGAAGAGTGGTTATATATCCCATGAAATAAATAAATACATTTATTAGTAGACTTTGGTGGTCTAATGGATGAATAAGTGAAAGGATAAGTTGGGGGTGGCTAATATAACTAGTAATCTTTGGTCCAATGATCAACAACTTTATGGATATCATAATAAGGCTGATATTTCCATTAGGTAGGCATGGGATAAAGTTTTGGTAAAGGAAAAAAGGCATCACTAAGGAAAGGTGGGGTTAGAATAGAAACTAGACTAGGCTCATATGAAAGTAAGGCTAGAGAAGAAACTAGATTAGGCTCCTCAGAAGGTGAGGTTGGTTATGCAGCAGGTTTAAGTATAGTAGCTAGCAATTCTAGAGGAAATAGACTATAAGGGAACTGGTATCTAGAAAAGTGATAATGGCCTATCATGGCATGATCCATGCAAATAATCTTTAGGGGATCTACCATGACTGGAGGCATACTATGTGAGTGATATGTCTCTACCTTATGACAAATAGTAAGAAGACTATTTATTTAAGTAGTTTTTTGTTCATTATTTTATAAAATAGATTACTAAAAACTCAAATTGAAATATATGGTTTTAAGGATTACCTACGATCTATAATATTTTGCACCTTTGATATAGCGAATGTGGGAGCTCCTTTTTGGATAAGAAGGACTACATGCACACATGAGAAAACAAAGAAAATATTTGATTAATAATATATGTTAGTGGGTTATTTGGTGCTATACTAGTCCCAAGAAGTAATGAACTTCCTAACAAGGATGTCATCCCACTTTATGAAGTAATTATGTAGATAAAAATAGTAAAAGAAATTACAAGATGAATAAAAAAAGATAGATATGAAATTGAATTATTTTAAATTATCTACATCCATTTCATTAAGATTAGTGAAGCAATCACACTAATAGAAATTTACAAAACCTTCATCTTATTATATGATTTATAAATGTTTAGAAATAACCTCTAAAATAGGGTAAAATACAATGGCATAGACTCCTAATTCAAAATCAATATCTCTAATCAACAAAAAAAATTAAGGGATAATCATTAAATCATGAATGGTAATAATTCCATGTGATACTTTAGTAAATATCATCTACAAGTGAAACCCATGGTTTATGAAATAGATAATTTGGATTAATTCATAAGTGATAACATAAATAGGTTTTGGATTCAAAACAGAGAATATTTAGACAAGTACCAATTTTTATCCTAAATGATCGATGTTAATTCTATGAATCAACATTGATTCTGATAGTAAAGATAATACTTTGAAACATGAGGCTAAATATTATTTTGGTGAGATATAATATTGTTTAGGATAGTCTAGGGGTAATAAGCATGCTAAATAAAAACATAAAACAAAATAGATAAAACTAATAAAAATAACAAAACATATTTATCTTAACAACACTTCAAGTCTATGATAATCATGAGGTTTATAAATTAATTTCAAGTCCTTAGACAACTACAGAGGGGATAACATGGAAATGTGGATTTCCAATAGGGGATAAAACTCGTCTATTGGTCATCTCATAGTAATTACCTTGGTGTTCAAGAGAAAAATAATGATCCCTTGATCAAGGAAAATTTAGGTATAAATTGATGTCAATTCTACTAAATCGATGTCGATCATAGGGATCATTATTGATTCAGTCCATTTTTACTGAAATTTGTTATGATTATTCCAACCATCAATTAAAATGGGATCTAATATTTGATATAGATTTTGGGCTATGAGTGAGGTTGTTAGGAATTTTAAACCATTTGGCCTTTATTGTATTTTGGTAGATTTGGCTAGATTTAGATGTTGGTAATTAGTTAAAATTAATTATGTGGGTAGAAATAATTATGTGAAGTAAAATGGTAATTACTAAAACTAATTATGTGGGGTAGAATGTGGGTGGAATGAGAAAGGGGTCCTAAGACCTACATTAGCACAAATATTATTTTACAAAATCCTAGTGCCTACATTTTCCCTTTTTTGTTGAGTGGTTTGTAATAACCTATCATGAGACAAAAACTAAGATAGTTCCAATGCCTCAGGTTTATATGAGGAGGTATCCCCCCTCAAACTAGGATCTAGTGTAGGATGATGAGGTGTTGATGGATTTGAAATGAATTTGTAATGGATAAGATAGGGATATGATAGATAACATATGAGTATGAAAGCTACAAGGGTAATAATGGAGTATAATTTTCCACTAACAAGTTGTGGGATATTAAGTAAAAATGCCTCAAGATAAATGAGTAATGGATTTCCACAACTATGAATAAGTGGACTCAATCAAAGACAATCAAGATAAAAAAAGGATAGGATAGTCTAACCAAAGCATTCATTATACTTGGGACATGTGTGCTGCTTAGAGAGTTATTCTCAAGATGAGCTACACTCTTAGGATCCATAGGGGATGTGATCCTAAGAAAGTGTAGGCTTGTTAAAGGTTGTGGGACCAATATGGATTCTATGTCTACTAGATGATAATACCATGTAATAAGTAACAAGAAATTTGTAACAAAGATAAATTATGTGGCCTTGGGTCAAAATTGATGGTATGAAAAATATTTACAATTAGTGCAACAAATAAGCTAAATGGATCAAATCAACACCAATCTATATGGATTGACATTGATTAAACCTAAATTACATCGATCATAAGAGAATCAAATTTGATCCCAAGAGAGTTAATGTTGATCACCAAAGGCTATATATAGTAAGCTTATCATGTTATCCACTCATTTACAATTTATGACATATGTACGTGAGTAAAAAAATTGACATCTATTTACATTTTTTATTATTTATGGATGATGGAAGCTAGTGAGAGTGGACAAAGGTAGAGGTAGAGGTTTCATGATGAGGTAGGTTTTGAATTTTTTTTTTTTTTTGATTTTTTTGCTTTTTATGCTTAATTTAGGATTTTGGAAATGGTAGGAAATAGATAGGGATTGGCATCGATCAATATCAAATTGACATCAATATCCTAATATTGACATCAATTATATAGAATTGATGGTGATCTATATGGATCGACATTGATTCCTTGAGATCATTTCTGATTTAGTTTAGGGTAATTAAATGTTAAGTAAGCTAAAAGTATAGGAAATAAAAGTATGAAGGGAGACCTTAAATTATAGGCACATAGAGCTTATTAATGATGAAAGACTAGGCACCACCTCTACAAGAGAAGTTACTTGACTAGATGAATGATGAAGATTGGGAGCACATGGATGCCATCAGGTTTAGAGGGTTACAGCCACTATCATCATGTGCACAAGGATATGGGATTATTGGTAGCTTTGTTAGATCAATGGGATGTGGTGACAGGGACATTTTGGTTACCAATAGGGGAGATTATAATCACTATTGAGGATATATATTTCATACTATGGTTACTAGTATAGGGTGTATTGATTGTATCTATGGATGAAAGGGAATGTAGAGTAGTGTTGATGTGATTGTATGGGGATGATGCTATGGACATTACATTTATAGCTAGATATTTCATATTTGATACTCTATATGAGGAGGATGTATATGGGAGTTTATTTATGAATATGATGATGCTTTCCATTTCCTTATATGCCTTTCCAAATTCATGGGGAGGCTAATTTACCTAGAGATTAATAGGTATTATGGTGGATATGTTGGAGCATCACATAGTATTTTCATGGGCCCCAACACTTTTAAAATAGGTATACATAATATTATGGGGTAGAGGATGTAGTAGGGATTTGGAATAGATGTGACCTTTGTATTGTTGTGTTGGGATTATGAGCATATTAGAGAGATTTCCCACTTAGCACTCCATGGGTGTGATGGCACCAAATATATTTTAGTGTGGAATTCTTTCGATGGAAAAAAGCCCTAGTGAGGCCATTTACTAATGGGGTAGTATATGACTTGGCCTATTATCATAGGGTTCTAAAGGATTTATAGGATGGAGATGTTATTTAGAGACCATATGTGAGGTTTCTAGTATGTCTTGGGGTAGAGGGAGAGTTAGCTAGGGGACAATAGGATAGGTGGTTGCAAGGGAGGAGAGGAAAGCACCTAGAGTTGTTTTAGTTTGAGAGGGTGAGGAGATAGTTCATCTTGGTATAGATTATTTCAAATGCATCATATTTATACAAATGGGATGATATAGAGATTGGGATGATAGATGTGTACTATGTTGATCTATAGGTGGAGTCAGAATAGGAGCCAACTATTATAGATGTGGATGATGTAAGATACACCCTAGCATAATCATTGTGGTGGGGAGACTAGCTAAGAGAAAGATAAAAGAGGGTAGTACAACTATACTAAGAGGGAATGATGGTGAGCTTAGATAAATATTAAGATTATGTTGCAAAATTTCGATACTATTAGTATTATACTAGAGTGGCTTTTGGAGGTACCCTGATATGTCACTTATGTAGCTACACAAGGTAGATCATCATGATGGACTTAGGGTAGGTTAGCTAGTATGGGGAGTGTAGTATGATGTAGAGATGGAAAATATAAAGGGGGTGATAGGGGAAGGGATGGAGGTGGGGCTAGAGGTAGTGGGAGAATTCACCTAAATTATATCTAGTTTACTAAGTAGTTATATTTTGGTTATTATACTCACCAAAGAGACATTTTTTATATTGTTATATTATGACTTTAAATGATGTACATTCATGATTTATATATATACATATCCATGATTTTTTGACTGTAAGTTAACATTGTTTATGTGATGCATTATATGATTTTTATTTAGCTTTTTAGATTATGTGATGATGTCATGTGGATTTTAGATTATGGATGTATTTTAATTTTTGACATGGTTATGATAATGATAGAAAATGATGTATTTTACACTTTATGATTTTATGGATGATAATTAATGATCAAATGTCTTAAAATTTATGATGGATAATTTAATTAGATTTGTTTAACTTATTATTGATTATGATTAAAGGATAATTCCTGACCCATCATTGACTTGGACCCATCATAAATAGATAATTTATTACATTTGCATGTGCATCATTTATCTACTATTAATAAGTAATTTTAACAACCTTATGTCAACTAATTTCATGACCCCTTAGTTTAGGAAGGGAATGGATTTGATTTTCACATGATGTAATTCCAAGAGTAATTTTTTAATAATATGTCTCATTTTATGTTTTATTGATTTAAGGCTAACCTTAGGACCTCCATGTAGATTGATCAATGTAGAGCATCTACAACTTTTGAGAAAGATGATAAATGCAAAAAGATTTTTTGGGATACTTTTGATTTTCATTTTAGGGATTTTGAGAGGAATGAATATATAAAATTGATCAATGGGGTAATTTTTATAATGTATTTTTTTACTTTGATAGCCATCCTTTGAGAGAGTGGTCTATAATTTAAGATATATTATTGAGCATCTATCCTTCAAGTTAACAGTCTATGATTTGTTCCTTTTTATGAATATTTGTCCTTTAAGGGAGTAATCTATGATCTTTACCTTTTACAAATATTTGTCTTTCAATTGAGTAGTTTACAATTTTATCCTTTGCTTGATTTTTATCCTAGATTACTGATTTGGATTAAGGCAACCTATGCTAGTTTTTATAAACAAAGTTATTGCACAAGAAGATATTGTTATTCCCAAAATAAACTTTTCAGGTAAAATATTTTAAGAAATAAATATTTGGGTATCTTTCCTATTATAGGTGGATCTTGTCCATTTATAACATGCTATGAACAGAGCTGGGGTGTTCATTTTTAAGTTTAGAATAGGTATACTACTTTGTAGCCACAATATTATTTATAATTACTGGGTATTTTTAAAGATAAGAGGTGTTATTTTGTTTTTAAACCAAAGTATAATAACCTAAGTTGACTGTAATTTATTTTAATATTGTTAATAATAGAAAAGATGCAAATTCAAAAAATTAAGAGGCTCGTATTCTAGTTTTCCTTCAAGAGAGGCCAAAAGATATGCCCAAGATCCATATTTATGAGTAATAATGTATGGTCCAAGCCAATTTGGATCAAATTTTCCTTTTTTACTTCTTTCCATATTCATGACATGTTAATTTCACTTAAGGATAAGATCACCAATATTAAACTCTCATTCTTTTAAATATTGATTATATGTGTGTTTTAGTCTTTCTTGATATACATGGAGATGATTGAGGGATGTTGATCAATTAACATCTAAGAGTTTAAGTTGTGTTATTAATTTTTGATGATAATACTCCTCATAAATGATGTTTTTAAGATAAATCCAAAGAGAAGGAATTTGAACCTCTAGAGGGATGACAACTTCTACACCATACACCAAAGAGAAAGCAGTAGCACCCATAAGGGTTTGAATGCTAATTTGATAATCCCATAAGGTGAAAGGAATGTGAATATGCTAGTTATTATCAACCTCATTAACTAATTTGGTTAGCATTTTGATAATGGTTTTCTTAGATGCTTCAGTATGTCAATTAGCTTGCAGATAATATAGTGAAGAAAAACTTAAATTATTGTTAAAATAGTCACTAATTTTTTGGACTTGTTTATTTTTTAAATATTATCCATTATCTATAATGATCTTATGAGTAAATCCAAAATGATATATAATATGATGGTTAATAAAATCAATAATCTTGTCTACTTTGGTTGAAATAAGGGGAATAGCCTCCACCCACTTACTGAAATATTTGGTGGTGGTAATGATAAAAACATGTTACTAGGAATATTTTAGATTTATCTATCCTATAAGGTCTAACCCCCACTAATAGAGTGGCTAAAATTCTCTGGCCACTTGTAATACATGACTAGGGATGTGTAATACATGAGCATGTTGCTGACATTTTCGCATTTATTAACATATTCACAATAGTCCCAATTTAGAGTGGGCTAACAATAACCTATTCATAGAATTTTCTAATCAATAATTAGGCCACTAAAGTGTCCCCCATATACCCCATCATGTGTTTCTTTAAGTATGAGGGTAGCCTCAAAATTTTGGAAATATCAAAGGAGAAGACCATTGAATCCTCACTTATAGAGAACACCCCCTAGTATAACATAATGGGTGGTTAGTTACTAAAAACCACGTTCACCATTTTTAGATAGGTCAAGATGGATAATGCCTTTAGACAAATAATTGAATGTCTATGTATACCATAGATGTAATTGGTTTTCTTCCACATTGTGTATATAAAGAAGATCATTTTTAGTATAAGAGGGTTGGTTGATCTTATGGATGAGGAAAAAAATTTGGATTCCTGAGAGGAGGATGGGATAAAATAAACTATGGAGGCCATGGTATCTATAAATTTATTTATTGAAGAGGGAGTGGCTTGAATGTCATAGTGATCAAAGGTGGCTAATAATTGGTCTGCTAATTTTTTATACTTTTGGAGGATGTCATTCTTACACTGATACATGTCATTTATTTGATTGACTACCAGCTGAGAATCCCATAAATATTAAGTGACTTAACAACTAGGGTTAAATTAGTTTGGAGACTTATGATTAAGGCATCATATTATGCCATCTTATTGGTGCAATAAAAATTAATTTGAAAAGATAAGGGTATAGGAGTGCCCTCTAGAGGTATTAAAATGATTCCACTCCCCCTCCATGCTCACATTTGGATCCATCAAAGAATAAAGTCATCTGATATGTAGAATCTCCCTGGGATGTGAAAGTAATAAATTTATTAGGGAATTCAAAACTAGATGGTTAACCACCTATAAGAGGTGCTTTTACTAACTGATTGATGATGTTATAGCCTTTAACTAACTTTTGATGGAGAAACTCTAGGTCAAACTCAACTAAAATCATGAGCCATCTAGCCATACACTAATTATGGTAAGGCTTTAAATTCATAAGCTTTAGGTGATTCATGCTTGTGATTACATGTGTTTCATGATTAATAAGATAGTGGAAAAGCTTAGAATCCACAAAGACCAAATCTAGGCATAATTTTATTATATGTGTATAACATGTTTCATACTCAACAATATTATGACTTATGTAATAAACTATCTATTCTTTGTGTTACTCATCATTATGGGAAATCATAACACCCAAGCCATGATTAGTGGCTGAGATATATAAGAATAAAGGTTGTCCCTCTTTAGGAGGTATAATAACTAGAAGGGAGAGGAGATAGTGCCTCCTGACAATTAGAGCCCCAAATGAATTGGGTATCTTTCCTTAATGGAACTATTAACATTGATCAAATAGATGGGAGATAAAATGATGAATAGACTATAAGCATTCCTTATAGGCTATGGAGTTTATTAAAGTTGGATGGAGGTGACATAATGTCTAAGTATTTTTTCATTCATTCCTTTATAAAATAGACTACTAAAAACTCAAATTAAAATATAGGGTTTTAAGGCTTACTTTTGATTTTTAATATTGCACACCATTAATCTAGAAAATGTAAGAGATCCTTTTGGCTAGGAAGGAATATGTATACACAAAATAAAACATAGAAAATATTTGATTAATAAGATATGTTAGTGGGCTATTTGGTGCTAGATTAGTCCTAGGAAGTGATGAACTTCCTAACAAGGATGTTATCCCACTTAATGAATCAATTAAGTGGATAAAAATAGTAAAAGAAATTAAAAGATGCATGTAATGATATAGATATGAAATTAAATTATTTTTAAATTAATGTACATCTATTTCATTGATATTAGTAAATTGATCATGCCAATAGGCTTCAATAGAATATTCAACTTCTTATATGATTTCTAACTAGTCAGAAATATCCTATATAATAGGTACAAATACAATGGTGTAGAGTCCTAATTCAAAAGCAATATCACTTTGATCAGTGAAAAAAGGTTGAGGGATAATTGATAAATATGAAAGTTAATAACTTCATGTGATAGTTTTGGTAGTATCATCTACAAGTGAAACCCATGGTTTAGGAAATAGATAATTAGGATTAATTCAAATGTGTTAATAAAGATAGGTTTTGGATTTAAAATAGAGAAGATTTAGACCAGGATTGATGTTGATCCTATAGGGTTAATGTTGATCCTATAGAATTGATGTTGATTCTAATAATTGACATCAATTATGATAATAGAGATAATACTTTTAAAATATGAGGCTAAAGGTTTGTTTGGCGAGATCTAGGATAGTCTAGGGATAATAAAGATGCTAAACAAAAACATAAAACAAAATAGATTAAGATAAAACTACTAAAAATAATGAAATATACTTACCTTAAAAGTGCTCCAATTTCTCGATAATAGTGAGGTTACTAAGATAATTTTTGGTCTTTAGACAAATTTGGAGGGGCTAACATAGCTATGTGGCTTTCCAATAGGGGGTGAAAACTCATCTGCTAGTCATCTCATAGGAATTGCTTTGATTTTTAGGAGCAAAATCATGGTCCCTTACTCAAGGCAAATCAAGGTATAAATTGATGTTGACTCGACCTAATCAACATTATTCTAATTGTTCCAATCATGAGTTAAATTGGGCCTTAATTTATTATACAAATTTTGGGCTATGAGGTAGGTTTTTAGGGAGTTGAAACCATTTGGATTTATATATTTGGCTAGATTTAATTGTTGGTAATTAGATAAAATTAATTAAATGTGTGAAAATAATTACATGGAGTAAAATCGTAATTAGTAAAAGTAATTACATGGGATGAAATGGGGATGGAATGAGAAAGGGGGCTTAAGACCTACATTAGCACAAATATTATTTTGTGAAGTCCTAGTGCCTACACTAGTATTAGGTGTTATATAGGAAGGAATGATAAGAGATGAATGTAAATACTAAATAAAGAAAAGCAATATCAAAAAAATTATGAATTTCTAGCTTGGATGATTTTAGCTAAAAATGGGTCATCTAAAGCATATCCATCATCATAATCAGTTGTATTCATATTGATGGTACATATAGGAATGAATTTATCATCAAAGGATGTGTGATGTATAGAGTTTCTAATCTTAGTTAAGATAATAGGTATATCATCAATAAGTGGTTGGTAGGATTGAGGTTACAAAGGAGAAAGTTGGGTGATAATGTGAGCAGATAGATTGGAGGTTTTTATTTTGAGGATTATCTCATCCATCTCATCATCATTATAAAATTAAGAGGTTAGGTGGAAAGTTCCCAATTAATTTATGGTGGCCATTATAACCTTGAGTGGAATTAATGGGGTAATTAAAGAGTTGGGATTCCCAGAATGGGATATTAGGCAAAGGTTCAAGGGTAGGGATTTTAAAGACACTACATTCTTGGAATTATTCCAAATCCTAAGGGTTTATGTTTCCTTGAATATTGTAGATAGCTCCACTATGGGGAATTTAATGCATTGGCATGCTAGTGAGGTGAATTATCTCATACAATAATTATAAGTTAGACCAAGTAATATGTTATAAGAAAGTGAAAAGTTAAAGATCATAACTTTCACATAGACGGTGATAGGAGGAATAGTAATTGGAATCCAAACATAACCTAGAAGAGGTTTTTTCCTTCTATCATATCCTTGACATGTGTTACATGTAGATTTAAGGTTGCATTTAGAATATTCAAATATTTTAATGAAATTAAGAGAGGGAACACAAGTACCTAAACCTTCATCAATTAAGGCATTCTTAAATTGGATATCACCAATTTGCATGTTAATGAATCGAGTAGGATCATCCAAACAAAGTAGTATCTCATCAAGAATCATGAAAGCAATAGGAAACTTAAGTTAAAGAGAAGTGTCCACTATTTCATCAATATGGATGGATATCTCCTGACATTATTTGAGTATACTACCTTTGAATCTAGATAAGGTAACTTTGAATCCTACCAGAGAAGGATTAGGGATGTTCATTTTGAAAAATAATTTCATTAGATAGTTTTGATGATGGGGAATTTTCATTAATTTTAAGAAAGTTTTTAAGATGGAAGATGATGAATTTATGCAATGGGATCCCATTCATCATAACCCATGGGAGGATTGTTAGATATAGGTGCATAGTGTTGTAAGAGCTCCTAGGAAGGAGGTTTAGAGGTACAATTGAACTTGTGTTAATGGGATGTAATTGGTTTAGGTTGATTATAAATGGGTTGAGTTACTTTAGGTGATGTGGTAGGTGGTTGAAGTATTTATTTTGGTTTTTTAGAATAAATACTATTGGAAGTTTGGGGTATGTTGTCTTATTTTGTGGATGTTATGCAAAGAGTATAAATGGTATGAGAGTTATAATAAATTTATCTTATTGAGAGTGGTGATTGAATGGTTATAAGTTCCTCTTTCCCTAATTCTATTAGATGGGATGGGGAAGTGTCTTGAATAATGTAGAATGGTTGATAGGTATGATGTGTAGGTGTTGGATTTGAGTTAATAAAAGCAACTACTCTTCTCATGTTAGTCATATAAGCCATGTTTTCTTCATTGGTAGTGAGGTCTATAAGAATTCAACATTTTTTTTATAAGGAGTAGGTTTTTTTATGTTATCTCAATGGTTGGTAAGAGGATATTTGTAGATATAAAGATGAACATTATCTTAATTTAAATAATTATATTTATTTTATGTTTTATGTGCTTTAAAATCTATGTCATATGCTTGTTGATCATTTTGAATAAGTGTTTCATGATCAAAATTTGGACTAAGAATAAAATCCATAGCGAGATTGCATAAGTGGCTATAAGTCTAATGAGAATGATCCCAACTTGAATGAAACCAACAAAAATTGTTTGGATCATACTATTATTTCATAAGATAAGTGGGGTCAAGATGTCATGGTATAGGTCTTAGAATACATTTTTTAAGTTCTTCTAGGGATAATGGTTTATGAAAATTAGTATGGTTGGGTTAAGAAAATGTAGGATTAGGAGTGTTGTTTATAGGGAAGCATGTTCCATGACAATGTTTGGATCAATTGCTTGGATGGTATGAATAGTGTCATAGGAATCAGTAACATCATCATTATTTGTATGATAGTTTTTATTTTTGATGAGCATATGAGTGCCCATTATAGGTTGAGATGGTTCAAATTGATGCATGAGTAAGTCTTATCATTTAACCTGGTCAAGATCTTCTTCGAAGGTTCAGGAAGAGAGAGTCCTAACCTGATATTATAATTTGGGTTATATAACATTAGTGAATATGTGGAATATTGGTGGAAGAGGATATCATTTTCCATATTATGCTCACATTTTTTAGACATTTTTTTTCCATCATTTGATGAAGGCTTGTGCTATTTTAATTTCAAGTTATTTGTAATTTATAAAGTGGGCTAAGTTATTCTTGAGAAGATCACTAATTTGAAATTATTGGACTAGTGAGATTATCAATTATTTGAGGCTAGTGATATAATGGGGTTTTAATTATTTTTACCAATCTAAAACATTTATTGAGAGTGTTTTAGTTAATAGTTTTTTATTTTTAAAGGTGTTAAGCTTAACCCAATCTATAAAAGGTTACCAAATGTTTTTAAATACAAAGTGGAATCATTGGATCAATTATATGTGATGGTGGGTGTGATACCTCCTATGTCAATGTTAGAAATTTGAGGTACTATAAGTTTATTTTATAGATTTTTAATGGTTTTATTGATGATTGGTGGTTGTGGGATAAGGCTACCATGGGAATCCCTAAGATGGGTGGGGTGACATTCAGATTTTGTGCTCCCTCTGAAACATATTGAGGTTGTTTTTGAATTTGAATGACATGATTTTGCATCTACATCATCTGATTGACATTATTATCTTGACAGATATGCATTTGATTAAGTGTTTGTAATAGGATTTAGTTAGTCTGAGAAAATTTTTGACAATTGGATGTATCATGTGATGCACTAGCATTAGTAATAATAGCTTAAGTTACACTATAAGTAGTAACATGCATAGCATTAGTGGCATGAGTAGCATTAGTATCAAAATAAAAACTAGTGGCATTAGATGAATTTGTAGCAAAAGATTCACTAGTAACATGGCTAAGGGGATGGGTCTTTGGAAGAGGCCAACTAGAATTTAAACATATCATGTTGGTATAAATATTTGGCATGGAGGTTGAAGAAGTCATAGAAGATGATGTCATGGTGAGTGAAGGAGACATAATAGAAGGAAAAGGTTGAGAGGAAAATAAAGTTATTCCCCAAAATTTGTGAGAAAAGGTAAGGGAGGGTGAATGTAGTTATTCTATGAGGACCTGTCATGATATTATAAATGGTTGAAGGGTCTTTTCCTCTATATTGAAGGAATTCATTGATGAAAATGAGCATTTTAGTTGCTTACTCTAAATCAAACTCATATTCTAGTGAGAACAAAGGGTTATGAACTAAGGATGAAAGGGGAGGAGTCCCATAATTGGTAGTATGAGTGGAAACATGGACATTGATTTCATCCAAGGTGGGTACCACAAGCTATGTCTTGGGAAACCTATTAGGGTTAGTAAAACTCATCATGTGTGTTTGATTTAATTCTATATTATCAGCAAATAGGAAATTCATGATGAATAAAAGACGTTAAAAATTTGATGGAAAGAAGGATCAAATGGTAAGATATAGATTCGAACCAATTGTTAGTGTTTTATAAGATAATAGGCTATAAAGGGCACAGTCATACATTTTAACTGTGCATTGCAGATGGAGAAAATAAATAGGCTAAAATGATACATAGTTGAATAGGTCAACTACGTACTAAAGATAAATATAACTAAACAACCTATAAGACACTGAGTTGACAAGGGTGTTTATGTTCTGAAGATAGGAAAAAATTACAAGATAATAACTAAGTAAATATAATTGAGTACATATGTAATTAGATCAATGTGTTTAATCTAATTATAGCACATATCACAAATTTCATACTAACATTGGCTAGTACAAGTTTCACAATACAAAATCTAATGATCAAAGAGCAAGCAAAAAAAATTGAATGTAAATGTTAAGCTATGTGGTCATTCCTAAATCTTGTTAGATTATTAAAAAAATTGAAATTAATGTGATAGGGAGTTGGATGAAAGAGGGAACTAGAAACGCAATCTATGTATATTTTTTGGTAGTTTAGACTGAAAGGGATCTATATTGATGATGGTACTAGCTTGCTATTAGGGCCTACCCCCTCACTTCATAATCATGTAGTGATAAAGGTGTCAGGTGATTTTCCAATATATACCTTCAACCACATGTTTATACTTGTCTATAAAACCAAGTTAGCTTCTTCCTTGGTGATGAAATCCAAGTAGGTAGACCTTAAGAATAAAAAGTTTGAATTTTTTTAATGTTAAGTGATTTGAAAGTGTGTGCAATAGAGAAAAATAGTGTGACTAAATTGGTAAATTAAAATCCTCCTATTTAGTCTATGTTTGTTACTCTAAGTAAGTAAGCAACTAAAATGAAAATTTAATTAATTACTAAAAATATAGGTTAATTCCTTTGCTTTTGAAGAGTACAAAGTCATTTTATGCAATACTATATGCAAAATTACAAAATAGAGTCTACCAGGTCACTACTATTTGTGGAAGTAAGATCTAGAAGAACACAATCAAACAGGTCAATCAAGTCTTCTAGAGATAAATTAGGCTAAAAAATAGAGTCTACCAAGTCACTACTATTTTGAGCTAGTCGACCCAATTCATTGTAGGGTTATAATTTTATAGACTAAAAATTATGGAAAATAGGACTATAAATGAAAGATTTAAATGACATAGAAGTTGAGAATGAACCTTGATAATTTTTGAAGATGTTTGATTTGTAATTGTTATGTTGAGTTTCTCAAAATTCTGATTTTTATATTCTACTAATAGAGTTAACTAGGTTGATGAAATCTACAAAACTTGTATGCTAAAAATGACCTATGGATAGATTTGACTGGTTTAACTAAGTCTATAAATCTGCATGCTAAAAAAGAGAATTATGTCAAGTTGATTGATCTATTTACCTATAGTTGGAGAATATCTACTCAGATAAAACATAGTTGATTTGGAGTTAGTGTGTGTTAAACCTACGCATACACTATTAGATGGGTTTAATATAGTACTAAAGAAATAAAAATATATAAGATGATAATAGATGAATGATATGGGTTAGATTCATGTCAATTTCACTAGAATGTATACAATGAAAAGTGAAGCTAATCTAAAAATCAATCTTAGCTTGGAGAAGATGAATCACAGTTACCTTTTTTCTTGTTGGTAAATTTAGATAATCAAGGTCATGACCAAGATGGATCTGTTAGACCTAACCAAAGGGCCCCTAACCATAATAATATCACCATAGAGGTTCCAAAGCCTTTATTCAAGAAACACCATGTAATGAACCTAGATAGATTATATGTTTTATATATTCACAAAGTAAATTAAAATCTAACCTAGTGCTCACCAAAACATGTGGCATAAAATGGGGGTAATAAACATGAAATTAAACATGCATAGAAAATTTATACCTAAGCCAATGTATATGAAATACTAATGCATGGAGAGAGAATCATATAAGCTAACAAATCCAAATCTATATACTTTAATAAAGAGAAGCAAATTTAGGAATACTTACCTTTAAAGATGAACCCATCGAGCCTCAATATATCCCTTGGCCAAGGTTCTTTGTAAGAGGTTGGTGTGGTATGTAAGGCTAATAAGGATAGGTCAACTCTAGGATACATTAATTCTATATGCATCCAAAATACTTCTCCACAAGATAAGATCTATATGTCTAAGTGTAGTATTGAAACCCTAAGTAATTATCCTCAAGTAGAATGGTGCATAAGTAAATGCATAATATATGAATTTCTTCTTCTTGTTTCTCTCTAACAAATGGAAAAAAGGATGTGTATATATAGTTGAATTTAAACCTAAACCTTTATGAAATTTTATCTAACAAAGTCTTCTAAATTGACCCTATATTGTTAATTAATAAAATCAAGTTAGGTCTTAGTTGGTATCAGTTGAGGCCAACCTAGACCCATAACATGTTAATATATTATAAATATAGGGTCAGCCCAGGTTGAAATTATTTAGTAAATGTTAAAAACATTTTTTGGCTTAGATATGGGCTTTTTAAGGTGGTGAATTTCTTAGAGGAGTGTGTAAGGGAGGTTTCAAAGCTTAGGGAAGTGTATAGGAGTTGTTTATTTTGGTTGCAATTGGTGGTATAGAAGACAACAATCTCGTGAAGCACCAATGGTCTTCCCACCCCTTTCTTGGTGTAACCTTTAAGGCATGCATTAAGAGAGGTTGAGACTCAGTAAGTTCCTATAAGAGAGAAAGAATCATTAATTGATAAAGTTTGAAACTATTATGTGTATATAGTTTCAAACATAGCACCATAATTTTATTCATTTATGATCAAAAATAGATGGACACAGTGTTAATTAATTTCATTGCCATAATATTTCACATTTTTTAAGCCACTCAATTTTTTTATCATGGGGATTCCATGAACATTTCTAGAGCATAATGGTTTTGTATGGTTGAAGGTTTTTATAATGTGAAACCTAATTTAGTGAGGTAATTACATAAACATTTGTATGAAAAATTAATTGACTATGAATCCAAATCTTACCTCATTAAGAACCATGATTTTCATTTTTTTTCTTTTTCATTCTTGACTTATTTCAAATTTCATACTTCACTTTAAAACTAGGAAATGAAATCTCAACATTAAAATTATTCAATAAAATTACAATTAGTTAATTTAAATTTAAAAATTATTATATAAGTTCCAATGTTTTGTTCCTATATTTGGAAAAAATTAGGAGGCCCAATATTTAGTGCACAATGTTTTATGTTAATTCTTAATCTTGTAGGACAAACCCTCTTGTTGGGTACACAAAGATGAGACTATTATAAAACTTTTTATTTGGGGTGATTCATCTTATGATTAAGTGCAATCTCCAGCTAGATAGGATCACCTGGCTTACAATTTTTGTAGTGTATCCCTTTATAGATAAGTTCTCCATAGCTAAGGTTTAAACTCTAACATCTTAACAGTGATTTAGCCTTGAGCCTTTCCATCTAAGAAAAAGTCATATTTTAAAGCATTTTTTTGTATAAATGCACTATAGTATTTCTTTGAAGATGTAGTTACTAAAATATGGTATTAAGTACTCTACAATGATAATATTGACATACATTTACCATGTATGACTTGTGCACACAATTATGGCCCTAACCTAGTATTCCCTCAAACCTACATGTTACCTTATGAGATTGATCCTTTTGTTATATTATTAAAAACCAACATGAATTGTACTATCTATTTAAAATATACTTACTATCCTACACATATATCCCCAAACATTTAGTTCAATCCTTCTCTTCATATGTTGGTGATGTTAGACTAGGTTAGTATTACTAGTCACTACTAACTTGCACCTAACATTATCTACCCTCTCTAAAAAATGACTACATTTTAAAATTAAACCTTTCATTAGGTTCATCCCATCTATGTAGTGTGTTAAAGGTGTGATAAATTACCTAATTGGAGTCATCTATAAAAATCAATGTCTCACTTAATAGGGGACTTGGCACTTATTTAGTACACATCTATATGATATTATACATTAGAAAAGCATGTCCTCTTCTTCCTAAATTTTTAATAAATCACTAGGATTAGTCATAATCCAAGTCTAAATCATGTTAAATCCAAGTAAAATTAAGCATTTTAAATTATAAAATCCAAATCATTAGTTATAATCGTATATCAAAAGATTACAATTATTCAATCACACTAGGTGGGAAGAACTACATGTGGCTTAATTTACCTCTTTAGAGTATCATATATGTAATCAATCGTCAATTTCAATAATATGATTGGGGTTATCTCAACACATTACATTTTCCATGTTTTTTTTCATTTGTATCCCTCACAAGCCCACCTAGAGTTATAAGGTGGAGTGTTGACCTTGGATAAGTGAGGCTTCATTTTTGTTGGTAACCATGTCACCTCAAAAGGAGATAGGAGGAATTAGATTTAAATATTGATAAAACCCTACCAATTCATAGTACATCCAAATAAGCAATGAGATCTAGGTGTATCACATCCCAACTACCCAACAATGATGGTAAGGCCTTTAAAAGAAGACAACAGATAGGAAGTGGAAAAGGAAGTAAATATAGGCAGTAGAGGAGATGAAACTGAGCTTGATTCCTTGATTAATGACATGATAAATGGCAGAATTAAGAGGGAGTATTAAAATTTTAAACAAGAATGATGCTATAAATATTCTCACTCCATTTAAGATCTATAAATTACTAGCCCATATCAAAATAAGGGCTTGTTGAGAAGATTACAAAAGGTGTTGTTGGTATCTATTAGACAGTTGATTTCCAAGGTTGGTATTGATGTGGATATTACTAATGTTCTACCACTAGATTTATCTTAGGATTTAGAAGAGTAAATATAACATAGATTAGTCCATTATTAGTCTAAATCACAAAAATCAAATATAACAATACACTAGGACTAAAAACTCTTGCTTAAGAACTAGGGAGAGAATAGCATAGTAAACAAGATCAAAAAATAGAGATTAAAAAAACATAATTAATTTACCTCCTTTGTAAAATTTGATGCTTACTTATTGGCATAAAGATGTTTTTGCTCAATCTATGACAATTAGAGTCTTTTAGAAATGCTTCTTCATGATGGTAGCACCTCTCCAATGGTCACATATGGCTTGTTGTGAATCTTAAAATAAAATGGGCGTTATAACACTACAGTCAAAGGCTTATTGAAGGTAATCTAGTAGAATAACGTTACACAAAAAATATTATTGGCATATGGTGTGTTCACTTATATTTATAGCTCAAATAACTAACTCTAGCACTAATGAGGTTAGGTTAAAGTCTAACTTTGGTTGAGTCTAAAATAACCTAGGTTGAGTTAGGCTAACCATGGGTTGGGCCAAAGCATTCATAAAATCTTGACACTTTAATTTTAGATATTTTTTAGGCATGGCAACTCACTTTAGATAGTTTTAAGGTTTTGACTCATAATTTTGAAATATTTAAGAAACAATAAATCACTTTATTAGCTCCTTTGACGTTTGACTTCATATCTAGATAAAATTTCCTTTTTTGGTAAATGAAATTCAGTAATTTGGTTTGGAATATTTTTTTAAGAAATAAAATTGATATTTTAAATGTAATTAATCTTGCTCAGTACTTTTATCTTTTGGAAATTATTTCAAATTTTTTCAATTAATAGCTTGATAGGCCAAAGTGTCAAATTATTAGGTCATAATTTGATTAGGGTTAAAACCAAACTAGGTTATTGGTGCATACAAGGTAATAAGCCAAGTAAACTAGCCTCATCACATTTTTGGGCAATTAAATCCCCTATGCATATGAATTTGTGAAATTCAAGTGATTTTTAGGTTTAAATTATGTCATTTTCTATAAATTAGACTTAATCCTAGTTTAGGCATGAAAGTGGCCAAAACTAAGTGTCTATAGTTTGCTCCTATTTGATAAGGCATTACGAGACACATGCATACTAATGTCTTTTAAAAGAATGTAAAATTCTTAAATATGAATGGTTTATTCCCCAAAGGGTAATTGATAAGCCTTAATTCCCCCTTGAGGGAATAGGTGGCAAAATAGAGTCGTCAAACATTCCCTCTAAATGAAGAAAATGACATGATTTAGTGGAAAAGGGGGTGGGATTAGTAAATTTCCCAAAGTAAATTATAAATAGTAATGGCAGTGGAGTCATTAATTTTCCCAAGGGCATTTATAACTAGAACAAAGGGTGTGACACTAGTTTATCAAAAGGTAGTTATAAGCATTGGCATGAATATTTACCCTGGTATGGTGGTGGGATGAATACTAATTTTCCAAAAGGTGGTTATAATCAATAACAAAATGCAAAATATTGATTTTCTCAAAGGTGGTTATAATCACTAATGTGGGTATTTACATTGGTAAGGTGGGTGGAGTGGGAAAAATAATGATTTTCCCAAAGGTGGTTATAATCATTAACATAAGACATAAAAATAATGATTTGCTCATAAGTAGTTATAATCATTAAATTGGTTGAAAAAAAATAATGATTTTCCCAAAGGCAGATATAATCATTCACATGTATAAATCACTTGATTAAAAATGAAGTTTCCTTGGAAAGATATGATAGAGTGTTGATTGATTACAAAATAATTTTACACAATGGGGTAAATTGGTAAGGGTAGCTTATGTAAAAAACTATAAAATAGATTTATAATGAGATGGTAAAGGATAACAACACATTTATTACCTAAATGTGAGCTCAAAGATGCATGTTCGAATAAACATGGGTTATAGGTAGAAAAATAGTGTTGTTAGATGGGTCTCAAGAGAGGCCCAAAAAGATGGTCTGATTACAATATGGCTAAAAATAAAGCATGTAAGATCAAATAGTACATAAAATGGACCATAAATGTGAAAAATACACTTCTTAGAGTGTACAAAATGAACTATAGGCCTTGGGGGTGAAAAATTCAAATTTTTTGGCTATATATTTACCCTTGGGGTGAAAACAATTCATTTTCTCCCTAGCCTATTAAGAATTTTAGCTCTAGATTTCTTAGTATTGAGTTGATAAAAATGGCCCAAAGAGGAGCTTGGTATCACATTTTATAATGGGTAAGGGAGAACATACACCCACCACATGATGGACCACTTGTAAGTAACTTCAAATTAGTAATTAATGTCAATTTTGTATCATTTATTGCATGTCTTAAGTCAAAAAATAGTGAAGTCATCATTTGTATTTTAGGTAAAATAGTAAATTCACCAAGGAAAATAATGACTTCAAATGAAGTCATCATTCCTAGAAATGGTGATAATACCAAAACTACATGGAAATCACCAAAATGGTGATTTCACCCATTTTTAGGTGAATTCACTATTTTTCATGAAAATGAAAATGAAAATGATCATATTGCCAATAAATGTGAAATATCACCTAAATGATAGATTTTCCCTTTGTAAAATAGTGGCTTCCCCTTCAAATCCAAAAATAATTGGTTTCAAGGACCTAAAAGTGGTTCAACCTCTAGAAGAGGGTCAATTAGGCTTAGTAGGCTAGGCTTAGGATTAGGTAGATGCATATAGTTAGGTTGATTATAATTTTGTTATTTTAAGAGTGATTAGTTATTCTAACATGTTAAAAGCAATGATCACACTATTTATAGACCCCATAGATCTAAATAGAGGACACAGTTGGTTTCTTATAGATGCTTGATCTTCACAACATGACATGAATGCCAGTCATCTAGGTCCATCATGCTTACTTGAGCATTCTAGTTAAGTATTGGCACAACAAGACATCCACCTTTCACTTGCCTACTGGAGAGGCTACTATGACACTTGAGGATACCTAGTGTATCCTTAAGTTCCTTATGCATGGATGGAAACTATTTTGGACACCACTGACATAGTAGCAAGTTATTCTTGATGACTTGTGTAGTTATCATGGCATCCCCATATTTCAAGGGAAGGTTGATATAGACCTCATTGAGACTTATACAGACATTCGACCAAATGATTTACCTATTGGGGATCCATCACCACCAACTCTCATTGATAGGCAGGTTATTGTTCTCATGGGCATTGTCAATGACATATTATTTCCTAACAAAAGTGTCTAGTATTTTCATATGGTATTTGAAGGCATAACGATGAGAATACTTGAGTATTATATGTGTTTTTTTTGGGGGCCAACTATTCTATCATAGCTCTATAGAGATATTCATATGATAGCATACTAACATGGACAAAGCATCAAGGATTGCACTATTTTGATGGTCTAGAGCTGGGAACACATCTCAATTAAGAAACCAATAGGGATGTATAGAGTGTGAAATCCATAAGATCTAGTATCATATAATTAGGCTTAGATAGGAACTAGAAGGTTTGGTCACAATGGGGACATCCCATTCTATCATCAGATATTTGACGATCTGACACCATAGTTTTTCATTTAGAATTTATACCTTACATTCTAACTATAATGGTTTAGGGATAGTTGGTATATGGATTTTATGAGTATAATATGTTTTTTGACATGGAGATAGTCCCATATTATAGAGGGGTACCACCCTGATCAGGTACTCTAAGAGTTTAAATTTACATAGAATGTACTTGAGGGGCCATAATGGTTTGTCTATGTTACACATGAGATCATTCAAGATACTCTTGTGATTTTGAGGAGTGAGGCCATAGTGAGAATATCAGTGTATTAAAATTTTCTTGGGTTTATAAAGGAGTTATTAATGTGGGGTTCACTCTAAATTACATGCATAGGTGGGTATAGGTATGCCCTCTGAGGTTGATAGTTCCAGTACCATCAAGGGGACAAGTGCCCATAGATATCAATGAGATGAAGGCCAAGACATCGAGAGATATTTGAAGCACTTGGAAGGATATAAATGGTGAGGTTAGGGATGGTGATGATGGAATTAATTTAAAACATGATGGGGGAGATGGGGATGCACATGGACATGGAGATGATGGCCTAGATTTGATGGTGCTAGATCCTATCATGATAGTTATTATAGTTTCATAATTTGGTTTAGGCCAGGCAGAGCCTTTGGGCACACAGATGGATTTAGGATAAGCATGACATTCTGGCATGGCCATGATAGGTAGAGATATAGGTATGCTAGAGTAGGATATCATTTCCCAAGTGTGTGAGGTTCTAGGTTTATAATAGTATGTGACTAATTTTTAGAGCACCTTAGATATGTAATATGATGATGTGAAATTGCTTTAGTTAGAGATCTCCATGTTGAAGGTTGAGATAGATAATTTGGTTCAATTTTAATGCCAGGTCACTATAAAGAGATCACTCCATTAGTGAGAAAGATCAAGCACTATCCATTGTTAATATGCTTAGATGAGAGTGAGATGCAGCTTGGAGAACTATTACAAATGCTAGCATCTCATATATGGTTAGGGATTTTATTCAAGAAAAGGACAAGGAATCATATTATCATATAACCTATGAGTCTACCATACCCAAGCATTAGAAGGTTGCTACATTTCAGATCTAGGATGCACAGAGGATAGTGAGTAGATCTAGTCAGTCTTAGACTAGGACACATGTGATAGGTGTTATAGGTTAGTCTATCCATCATCCATGGCCAACACCACCATGACCATCAAGGCCACCTCCATCTATAGGTCCTATGGATACATAAAGCTAGAGTTGAGCATAGGGACCTTGGCATTTTTTGGAATTTTGACACATTTTTGGCATATGACATTGTAATCATTATATCACCATATTGATGTATTTTTGAGACACCATTGTGATATGTATATATCCTCTATGTATATGAAATTTTAGATACATTGACATTAAATTTTGGGTCCTCCAAGGCTGATGTACATGTATATGATATTTTTGACATATATATGATGCTACACTTTTTATCTTTTTTATCTCATGTTTATCATTGATTATCAATGTTAGCATTATGGATGTTAAACATTGTTAATGTTGATACTTATGTATGCTTTATTTATTTATTACTTATTCCATGTTTATGAGATGTTTTATTGGTTATAATCTAATTATTTTGTATGACTCATATGTATGATTATTCAGAGATGCATGTTTGTATAAACACCTAATAAATCATATTTTAGTTTTGTTTATTACTCATGGATTCAAGTGTGTGTTTGGGTATTTGGGTGTTTTGGATATATCATAGAAGTAATACCATTGCATTTATATGATATACTTTGTGTGCACATTTTTGTGGTAGTTGTGATATTATGCATTATAGTTATGAACAACTAAAATAACAATATATATCTTAAGCGTGGAAAACTTATTTAAATTTAAATATAAAAAACCTAGGAATAAGATATGAACAAGCAAATCCTAAGTGTAAATATAACAAATAAACTAAGTATAAGACTTAATACAAAAATTCACAATCTAAGTACATGATATGGATAATCAAGACTTAAGTACAAACAAAATGTAATAATCTTACAACAACCAAAAAATAAAAAGGCAAATAAAAAAATATACAAATGATAATGAAACAAATAAATAAAACACAAAAAATAAGGATATAAACAAACAATAAGATGACAAATAGACAAAAACAACCAAACAAAAAACATCAATAAACAAAAACAAACAACAAAACACTAATAAACAAAAGCAAAAAAAAATAGAACACAAATAAAAATGAATAATAAAACACCAATAAACAAAAAACTGACAAATAAATTAACAACACATGAACAAACAACTAAAGAAACATAAACAATCAACAAAAATAAACAAATAAAACAACAAAACACACAAATAAAACATCAATAAACAAAAAAAAATGACTATAAACTAATAAATAATATAAAAAAGACAAAATAAAGAGAATAAACAAAGATAGATAAAATAAATTAATTAATAAATAAAACAAGTAAACAACACAACAAATAAAATAATCGTAACAACTAAACAATCCAAAACAAAGAAAAGTGCAATAAATAAATTAATCTAAACACATAAAAACAAACAAATCAAGATAAATAAACAACAATACACAAATAATAGTTAATCACATTATTAGTACAAATATAAAATAAAAAATTTCATGCATGTGTAATAGAGGTATTACTCTCGATAACAATGTTACCCCTAAGCTAGGTAGCAATGACACAAGTAAAACAACACCAAAACAAAAGACTAGCAGTTTCCGCTAGGGTATAAGGATATAATGACACAAATAAAATGACAAACATTGCCCCTAGGATCTAATAAGTAACAACACAAATAAGATGAAAAAAAAATAGTGACCATAGGCTATATGAGTGTAGACACTAGAAAACTGCACATAATGGTTATAGATGTCAAAATAACCATTAGACCACCTCGAGACCTTATAGGGACTATCCCACAACATTTCAATCATAAACCTAAGTCAAAATTGTTTTACTTTGACCACCTTGACCTTTGACCTATCAACTATTTATAATCACCCTGACCACTAACGGTTGGGCCTAACCACCGATAGTCAGTGTTTAACTACCTTAAAAGGTTAACTCCAGCTAACTCTAGCTTGTTTTTTTATATTTAGCTTATCTGGTCTACATGCAAATCAATGCATGTTAAGACTAAAATTAGTTGACCCCTTGACACCTAATTAAACTTATTGTTTCACCTCTCCCTTCCTTATATAAAAAGAGAGGAGGAGGAGAAGGTGAAAATGGATCTAGATCTAGAATCAAAGAAATCAAGCATCAGAGATCATCATCAATTATTAGATCTTCTTGTATTAGAACTTATTTTGTAGGTAATCTCCTAGAAAATTAGTGACTAGGTCAGAGATATGAAGTGTTGCAATTCATCAATCATAGCCAAGACATCAACACTCTATCAAAATTACTCTAGACTCCACCAACAAGTTTTTCAGCCAATTACCTCCACATTCTTCAAGATAGCAAGTTAAGTATCTATCCTTTATCAAATTTAGTAATTAGTCTCTCTATTTTATATTCTAAAATCCATTCCAGAAACTTATCAATCATCTTCTTTAACTAGACCAAAACCCATAGTAAGCACCGATGGTCTATCCATAATCATTGATAGTTACCCAACCACCAATGATCACCCTAACTACCAATGGTTTTACCCAACCATCAATAGTCACTATGTGACACTTCAATAATAAGTTATTTTCACCTATCAAACCCTAAATAAATCCCACTTTCTAAGTTTCTCCTTGAGCACATAACATCACTTTATTTTTTGAACTATACCCAATTTATTTGGCATTAATATCTAATCATTTATTTCTATAATTAGTCAAACTCATCTTGTTCAAGCACTTCTTGTATTTGATTTCAGTACCTTTTGTTATTCATGTAAGTAATTTATCTTTCATTTTTAGAACTTTATTATTTAAAAGTGTGATTGATAGCCCCCAAGGAATCACGTGTTTATGTGATCTAGCTTGCTAGGAAATCTACCCTACTATCTAACTAATCAACTATCTCTTTAGTGATTTCATATCTATAGGTCATTCTTCCCAAGCCAAAGAGGAGAATCTACAACCATCTAGATCATGGAGTGAAAACCAAATCTAGGTTCTACTAACCTCACCCTTCTTTCAAGTTTTACAATTTTATTCTAAGAAATAAATCAAAATTTATGTGAAACATTATGGCATGCCTAGTGGGACCCTTGAGTCTTTTCTTGGGTTCATAGTTTCATAAAGGTGTTCCTTCTTCTTGCCTTTTTGTTCATACAACAAAATCAATTTTTCATTTTGGGCTTAAAATTAATTGCATCCATTATTTTATTTCTTATTTTAGCTCACATAGCTTAATTAATCAAGTGAATTATTTTTATCCTCACTCTTATCACACATATAAGACCAAAACACTTACACCCAATCAAGCATAAAAACATTGACATAAGGCTCAACTGGGATTTCATCACCTAGCAGTCACCTTTCTTGGCTATCTTACTTATATTTCATCACCAAGAAGAGAACCAATTTATTTTTTTGGTTGAGTATAATCTCTAGTAATTGGTATATCTTGGGTAAGCGCCCAATACCCTTATCACTGTAGTGTGTGAAGTGAGGGGGTAGGCCCCAATATCAAGCCATGTATTGATTTCCAATATAGATCCCTTTGAGAGATTAAACACAAATTTAAACCAACCATAGACTTCTTTTCTATTACCCTCTCTATAATCCAATTTGAGTCACATAATGCTTAAATCTTAAGGCATAAGCCACAAGAGAGAAAAAAAATAACCTTAGGATTTAACGTGATTTAGTGTGTGTTTTGTTTCCTTGACTTTTTATTGTCTTCTCTTTGTTTAAGTTGTGAGATTGATTGTATCTTCTTCTTTTCCTTATTTGTATGTTTTAACTAAACAACAACTAGGAAACCAAGCAAATCATGATCCACTTCCTAATATTTGTCTTCCTCTTCTCCCTCATCCATGGAGTACATCTTAGATACAAAGAGTTTTCCCCATCCTTTTGTAATTCCTACCATCCCTCAGATGGTTGCCCAAGGTGATGAAAATTTTACCACCTTTATATATAAAAACTCCATAGTCGTCTAGTATTACCTTAACACCATATCTCATTATACCCTTGATTTGGTTTTGCTTATTAAACCACCCTGTGGCATGCCATCCCAATTTATGGGCAAAACTTATGTTGCCACCATCTCCACCCAAAATTTAGTCACCCAGGCATCCTCCTCTACCAATAACCCCACCAATACCACCATCCAAAACTAACCCACTCAACCAAATAACACCCAAGCACCTTCTTCACCAACTAATAACCCTCCTACTATAGGAATAACCCAACCTTTAGACACCAGTACTTCCCTTATCATAGGAGTTCCCTCTACTAGTCTCACCACCATTCCCCTTGTTCCCAACCCACCTACCTCCACTCCATTCTATATTTTTATGGTTTCTATACCTTATACCCTTCCACCCATCAATACCAAAGTTAACACCTACCTTCTATCTATTAACACATCTATATCTCCTATCCAACCTATGTTAATCTCTTAATAGGTGCCCATTGCATCAAACCTGAGCTACATCCCTAACCCATAAGGGTATGTACCTCTACCTTCCACCCAACCACTTATCTTCACATATTCATATGTGGCATCATCCCAACCACCCATATCCACATACCAATATTTGGTAGCCTCTCAACCCCCCCTCCCCCCCACCATCTATTTGTATGTTGCACCTCCCCAAACCCAACATAATCTACCTTACAACTACGGGGGTGCATAACCACAAACTAACCTTGTAAAAATGTTAATGGACAAAATGACTAATTTGGAGTCATCTATCTTAGGTGCTCATAACCTTTTATCTTATGACCAAATCTGTAATGAATTGATTCACGCATCCATCCTCATTCGAACTTACCCTCCTCAATGGGAACTTCCAAAATTTTCAAAATTTTAGAGTAAGGAAGACCCTCAACAACATCTAAGATAATTTAGGCATTATTGTTATTTGATCACCTATGATGATGATTTCATTCTTCATACCTTTCCCATGTCTCTATTAGGTTAGGCACTAGATGTGTATAGTGCTATTACAAAGCACTCCCTCTTTTATTTTGCCTAACTAGCTTAGACTTTCTTAGATCACTTTTTCATAAACATCTCTAAGAAATTTCCCATCACTAATCTCTACTCCATTTGGAAATTTAACAATGAGTCCATAGCCAACTTTATATCCCATTGGAGAAGCTTGATAAATTAACTCTCTTTATCTTTTCCCAAACCTAAATTGATTAAAATCTTTTCTTGATCTTGTGTCAAACACATCTCCTCTACTTTATGATTTCAGAGCTTTAGGACATTTGATGAGGCTTTTACTATGGCATAGAAATTAGAGAATAGAGCCATTGATGAGGGAAAATTGAAATTGAGAAATAATAATTCAAAATTCCAATCAAATGAGACTCCCTCCTCCAAACCTAATAATCAAACCAACACTAACTCTAAAAACAAGGGAACTATGAATGTGGTTGTCCTTAAGACTACCCCTCCACCCATTATTAACCAACCCAAATATTCTAATTCCTCTAATCACAATGCTAGAGACCCAAATCATAATAATCAAAATAAATTTATTCTACTAGGGGAGTCATACACTTTGGTCTTGGAAACGTTGAAAGTGAACATCATAAAACTCTCATAGATCAAAATCCTATAGCAATTTTATTCCTCTCATCCTATACCTAGTTGGTATAAGGAGAAAAAATTGTGCATCTTTCACCATGTCATTAGACATGGTGTTAGTAGGTGTAATACCTTAAATAACATCATCAAAAACCTCATCTACAAGGGGGAACTTATGTTGGATAACCCCAACACACCCCAAAATCAACCACTTGACATATCTAAATATCCATTCCCTAACCATGCCCCTTCCACAAACAACAAAACCAATAGAATAGAATCCTTTCACAACCATGAAGTCCACACTATTAATGTAGTCCTTAGATAACTCATTATTGAAGAAGCCATTGAAAAAACTATTGACCAAATTTGACTTCAAAGTAAAATTTGGACCCCTATAGGTAAAATTTAATGTTTTATGGGTCTAATACTTTGTCATAGTGTATTTTATAATCCTTTTGATGTTATTTAATGCCTTTTTAGCCTTATTTATGGTCTAATAAGTTTATTTGTCATTTTGGGTCATTTAGTGGGTTTTTAGGGGTCATAAATGTAAGTGGCATGGTTCCTGAGGTATCCAATTGTGTCCTATTTTCCTTTAAAATATCCAATAGGTCAGATTCCCTATCAATAATGTTAGCTCAATAATAATCTTACAAGTTATATAACTGAATATCAAGTAATCAACTGAAGAAAGTGAGTATGGAACTTATACATCCCATGAGGGAGAATGACACATGGGACAATGTCATGGAATGTCTCTTCATCTTCCTCATGTTAATTTCCAAGATTTAAATGCTCTAGAAGTGTCATTTTTAATCTAAAACTATTATGTTTCTTATTTTCCTTTTTAGACACATAGAAGTGACCAGTAGGTTTGTGCTTAGTATGGATAGCTAAAGAGGTTTCACATCAAAAAAATTTGGGAGGTGGTAGTATAATCAAAGAGATAAATTTAAATAATAAGAGTGTAATGATTGGTTAACCATGCTTTATGAACCATCCTTACAAGTTGATTGTGTTTTTTTGCTCACTATTTCCTACACCCTATAGGTTTTGATCCATTTTAAACAATTTCATACAAACCAATTGGTGATGTTGAATCTATAGGATTTTTTTATCTCTTTTCAAATTCTCTCCATGTTTATTTTCATGTTTCATGGTGTTTTGATGAGAAATTTATCTCATGTTACCGGAAGGTGTCACCATTGTGTAGCTTTAGTCAATCTATTCCTTATTACAAAATGTTGATCTTCTACAGAGGTATCATGTGAATAGAAAATGGTATTTTATAGGTCTAAATTCCATATGATCACCTCTTCAAATTTTTATTTCATCACATCATGCATTATGCAACTTGTAATTTTTCCATTCCTCACAGTCAACTCTTTGCTTAATTTCACTTGAAGTCATATGTATGGAGCTTTTTTTTAACTTTTTCATGAAATGGTAATGAAGGTGTATTAGCTTGTTCAAGTCATCAGAAGTTGAGGGGTTTTAATTTGGATGTTTTGGGAGGTGTAAGTTTGGTTACAAGCTCATTCAACACACCAACCAGTCATTATACACCCTACCTTCTCGATTCCAAATTTTTGTTAGATGTTTTCACATTGAAATAGTGTTATGGAGCTTGTCTTAATACCTCCTTGATAAAAATCATGAATTTGAAGGATTGACATTGATTTTGTGTTTTTATTTAGACCATTTATCCACCCTTGTTTCTCCAATCCATGTTTACTATCTCCATATAGCAAATGCACACCTACATGAGCCTTTTGATGACATCATGTTGAGAGGTGGAAAGCTTGATATGTGTTTAAATATCTTAAGATTGATAAGGGTGTATTGGAATACTTGGTGAAGGCATAGAACTATGTACAAACATATCCATCTTACATACTACCCAAAATTTCATGCTTATTGCCTGTGTATGCTAATGCCCACCTATAGGTGGTACCTCAAAACTATGGACTTTGAATGGGTAATTTAGAGCAAGGTAAGGTAATTTTTCAAATCATAACATGTGAGATAGCCCAAATAAGACCTATGTGAAACATAAAATGTATAAATGGAAAGTTAAACATATTGGAGGAGGCAAGGACTAAGTTTAGGGAAACTTTCCCAAAAAGGTGAAAATAGAGGTCTAGGGGTGTTTTATGGATATCCCATAACATGTTTTAAAATAGTTCTAAATCATATAAATAGGAAAATATTCTATCAACTAGTATAGAGAGGATCCATTCCAAATATGGAGGTCATAAATTGAATAGAAGATAGAAATTTAAGGCCTCAAAGTTGCCTTGAAAAACACTAAAACCCTACATTAACATCTACAAGATTTAAGGTTTGAATGACTTTGACATCCTAAGGTTGAAAATAAAAAATATTTTCATGGTTGGAAGGGTCCTAATAATTAAATTGTGTACATAATGACATGAATAACATCATTATGATGTTAATATATAGTATTTTAGGCTTTATGGACACCGACAGGTTTCCCTTCTTAAGAAAATGTGTAGCTACAGCAAAATAAGTAGACAGTGACCTAAACATGGTGTTTTAAGACAAAAAGGTGAATAAAAGCATGAAAATATGATTTTTGAACTCAAATATTCATATAGGACCTTTATATACCATGACCATGCTAAATTTTATCTCATGTGCACCTATAAGAATAAAAAAGGGTAGAGTTTTATAGTCAAGGTAGGGAGAACTCAGTTTGGTGACTTTAAAGTGTATATGAAGGGAAAAAGTAGAGTTAACATGATGAAATATCATATGAACACCTTAATTATATCAATTATGACCTCCATGAACTCTTTTCAATGTGAAACAATATTACCCAAACCTTTTAAGTCCTTATATGCACCTACAACTAAGTGTGTAGTCTTGAGCATGAATTGAGGGTAAGGAGGTGAACATGCTTAGAAAAATGGAGAGGGTTTGATAAAAAGATTTAAATTTTTGATTATTTATTAATAAATTGTTTTCACATACTCTATGACCCCCTTCAATATGATCATCTATTGTCCCTACTAGCCCAAAGGTAGCAATCTGTACAGTTGCACTAGGAGACCCATGTTGCTCAATAGGTAAGAATGAGGAATAAAAAGAAGAGGGGTGTTTTTGGGTGAATTAAAAGATTATTTATCATTAATTTAATGTGTAGGATATGTTTAAAAAACCTAAGATGATTTTTTATGCCTTGAGGGGTCATTCTTAGGTAAAAGTGAGAAATGCAAGAAAATGGTCCTTTTAGAGGCCTTTTTTGGACAAATTGAGTTGGTTATGTGCCTAAATGGATTAATATAGCTTATAAATTTTGTAAAAATATTAATTATTACCAAATTAAACTCCTAAAATATTATTTTTCCTTTGTGAAGATGGCTATACCTCACTATTTTGTCTCAGAGGTTAGTTAGTCAATAAAATCAGGGTTTTGGTAAAGCAAGCAAATGAAGCCAAGGAGAATGAGAAAATTGATAGATATATTTAGTAACATAAATAAAAATATTTATATGTGTATTAAATTTAAATATTTTATATTAATAACTAATTCAAGATCATACCTCTCAAAATTATCATTACACTCTTGCACATAGTCCAATTAGACAAGTTCCAATTAGGCCTAGTTGGTGAATGAGAGGAAGAAATGAGGAGTGTTTGGAGGGTTATAGGATGATTTGGGAAGTTTAATTACATAAAATAAAATATTATATACCTTATTTAAAGGGATGAAACTAATTATAACAGTCCAAACCTACAAAGGTTACAATCAAGCATGTTAGCCATGTTTAGGCCTAAAGACCAAATGTGAGACCAATGTCACTTTCAGCCCTAGGATTGGATTTCAATGGAATAAAAAATGTTTATGAGGTCATGATAGAGATGATGAATATTTTTTTTAGATAAATCACAATAAATTCATTTTTAGTCTTAAGAACCATATTATGGCTTGTTTAAATGGAAAAATAAGCTTGATAGGCTAGTTTTGAATACTCACATCTTTCATGAGAATGTGCATGGATGAAAAATGAGTTTAGAAAGACTATTGGGTCCTTAAAATCATGTTTTTGTAAATTTTTGGAATTTATAATGTCATGGATTTATGAACAAAGCTTAATAGTGGAAATTACATAAAACCCTTACAAACCCTTAGTCAAAACTCGATGGAGGAAATGAAGTTGTAAAACTACTCAAATGGAATAGTTTTCATAGAATTATTATTGGAGGTTATAGAATAATATCTTAGTCTAATTTCCATTAGGATTATTTATATGAAACTGTATGGATGGAGTGTAAAATAGTGTATTTTTGACAATTTTATGCATTGTGTAGGATCTAGGAATATTCAAGAGATGCAATAAAGTTTGGGAGGAATATATAGAACTTTAATAACTCAATATGGTAATTTAATTACTTTTAAAAAATACTAATTTTCCAAATAATAGCTCTCATCTCAGCTAGTCAAAACTAGCATAATGAGCATGATGGTGAGAAGTGTGAAAACTTCAAATGGATGTCCTTTAAAGGTGTTCTTGATGCCTCTAAGGGCATGGAGGGCATTAAAAAGTGTCATAAATTTTATTTTACTAATTTTCATGGAAAATTAATGCTTTTTGGAAGCCAAGTGTGAAAGGTGTGTGGGAGAGGAGTTTTCTTAGACTACAAATGGTGATGGCTCATCTCTAGAAGTTTCTAAACAACCAGGACTAAAACCAATGCATGGATAGGAATGTATTAAATCCTTCCATATAATTAAAATAATTATACATGTCCCTAGTTATTTTTTTGATGTTAAAAAAGGTGTGAATAATAAAGGTAGTTTTCTAAGCCAACACATGGAATTTCATGCCACTTTTCAAGAGTTTCATGACTTGTATGGACACTTGTACTTCCTAAAATTTAATGGTTAATTTCACATATATTTCTCATGCATATTTAATCTATTTTCTCATATTTAAAAGTGTCCAAGTGACCTTTGGACTTCCCTTGTCTTTCCCCTCTCCCAAATGCTATAAATAGTGACCTTTATGGCTCTTTTGAGAAGCCTTTGTTGGTTAATGGTGAAACCCTATCTAATTTTGTATTTTAATGTCTATTTAAGTAATAAAAATTTTAACTTTCATACTTACATGTTGTATAATTGAGTCTTATTGTAATCTGGTTGGTCTTGTCTAGTAAAAGATGGCTTTTTCTAGCACGTTATCCTTGATTATTCACCAAGTGTGTAGAAGAGTAATTATTACATGTATTTGTTAGTGTTATAGTTTAGTTTATAAGTGTTTTATAAGTGGTTCATGACTATATTCTCCCAATTAATCATTCATTACCCTCCTAAGCATTAAAATACCTCTTGAACCTAGCACATGAAACATTGATGTAACAATTTATCTTGAGTTATGAGTTATGTGGGAAAGAAGCTTTGATTTTATCTAATTAGTATAATTTAAATTATTATAAGGAATTAAATATTGGTTCATCACCTTTTATCATTTTAGTTTGCCTTCTTAACCCTTCTCATGCAAAGTTGATAAGTGAAATAGTATTTTAAAGAGTGCATCAAGGGAACTATCCCTTCTAGAGATTCATCTCACCAAATTGATTACCCACAACAATTGAGATGCTTCCATTTTGCCACTTGGATGAGTATATATGATACATATCCTCAAGGGGTAAAAATCTAAGTGATAATAGTTTTTGGCATGCTCGGTGGGAGTCTAAGTCCTAGAAGATTGTCCAAGATTGGTACTAGTCTTGGCATATTTACAGTCACAGGAACATCTACATTTAGTACCTCGTGACTCCACTAAGTTTTCAAATCTTTGGTTACTAATAAATACTTAATTTCCATGCCAAATTTGACCACTAGTTCTACTATTAAAGGTATACCTTTAGAGTTTGGGCAATTGCCTTTGTATTCTGTCAAAAGATTTAGATTTGTGAATACTCGTCCTTATTCAAGGGAGTTGGTATTTAAAAATTCCAAGTTTCTACTTAGTTCAAACCCTAATACACATATTTTAAATTATAATATTGTTTAAACCTTCCTTTTTTAGTATTCATTAGATCATTTCCTTTGAATCTTGCCCAATATGACCAAATTCATGGAGCAACCCTTAAGAGTGTTCCATATTTTAGTGGAGAAGGTCCTACTACTCCCATTAAACACATTATAAACATGGAAAACTTATATAACATCCGTAATATCACTCAAGATAATGTATCCATTGGGTTATTATCATTCTATTTCAAAGGGAAAGCTTTATATTGATATGGAACTCTACTAAAAAATTCCATTGCTTCATGGGATGAACTAGGAAATCTATTATCTAAGAGGTTTGAAGAGAAGAGTGATCATTTGTCACTAGCTAAGTAATTGAATACTATAAATAGGTCTCCTCAAGAGTTCATGAAATATTTTAACTCTAGATTTCAAAATACAAGGGATATGATCCTAGCACTTATGAGACCTACTCCAAATTTTGCCTTCTTGTACTACCTAAAAACATTGAATAGTGATGTAGCCATGATAATCCAATCCATGGGTGGGACTACATCAAATACTACCTATGAGATAGTTATTAATGCTATGAATTTTCTTATTTAATTAGGAAATATTATTCCTAAACCACCAATTCTATTGTTCCCTAATTTCAACCTCTTAGTCACGATACATTACCTACCTTGGCTTCTTTTCCTAATAGCCAAGAGAAGTCTACCCTTGCCCCTACCAATGAGATTAATTAAGTAAAGATTTGTTTCCAAAGTGTTACTAATAAATTTTTTACTCTTAAAAGACAACAAGCTCAAAATTATAAGCCTTATCATTCCTAAAATCAGTTTGGACAAGCAAGTAGGCCTCCTTTCCAAGGTAATGCTCAAGGACAAGGTCAAATAACTCAAGATAGACCTTACCAAAGTTTCAATCCCAATACCCCATCATATTCTAAATCTATTGTTCCCACTCAAAAAAACTTTTTTCAATAACAACCATGTTATCCTTCTTATGACCAAAATTAAGGACAAGTTGCATATGCAAATGAAATGCCTAGTCAAGCTATGACAATGTAAGTTAGTCAAGCACCTCAAGTTTTCATTTTTGATATGCCAATGAAAAATGGAATATAAAATATACAAGAAAAATCTAATTCTATTCTTATGAATCACTTAGAGGGTAAATTTTTTGCCATGAATCATTTGTGAAGTTCAAACACTATGAATGCTAGTGTGTCCTCTAACACTAAATCTAAGAAGAGGGTTGTTGAAGAGACACAAGGGGAAACTCAAAGACCTATTTTTACTCTTACACCACCTTAAATATTATTTGGGTATAAATTATCTCTTAAGGTTCAATAAAATCATAAATTTTAGAATGTAAGGCTATCTCCTACACATCCATCTTCACATGTTACACCACAAGGTACTAATGCTTCCAAATAGCAATCTAAGATGAACAATCCTTATATCAATGTTTTGGATCAAATGAAGAAGTTACACATAAAAATTTCATTGGGGGATTCATTTAAAATATTTGGATAAAATTATATGCTCTAAAAATAATTACTTGGACTAGGTAAACAAGTTGGATCAACTAGGACTAAAAATGTTGTTTTGGTAAATGGAACTCAACCCATTGATGGACAAGTAAATAAAAATGATAAGTATCTTCATTTTTATTTATCCTTTATCATTTTTGATTGTTTATTTCACAATTTTATCATAGATAGTGTGGCTAGTACTTTATTTATGCCCAGGTCAATAGTGGATAAACTAGGCCTCAAATATGAACCAATGGCTAAAGGAATTATAAAATTTGATTGATCACCAGCAAAGACCTTGGGAGTATTCAAATATTTAATTTGATTTTACATTATTTTCCTACTTTTTTCATCCCTAATAATATGGTTGTTTCATATTTACCCCTATACTTTGCTCTTTGTTTGTCAAGAGAGTTTAAAGCCAAGATAGGTGGATACTTGGCAGCTAATTGGTCATATATGGTTTTTAGGATAAAATATGGTGCCAAGTTAAAGATTTAATCAGATCCTATTCATCATAATAATTTAGATCCCTATATGACTAAATTTTAAATTCCAATTATGATATTCTTGATGAGGAAAAATTTCACATGGATCAATCTCCAACCTCTTCTCTTGAAGGAGTTTTAGATTTATATCTAGATGAATGGGGAGTTAAAAACTATGATCATGATCCTTAAAATTTTATAGAGGAGGTTGGTCTTGTAGTATTTCAAAATTAAATCTATTCCACTCATGGCCTTGAGTGGGATATAAAGAGAGATGTGAAATAGTTACAACTTTATGATGATAGTGAGTTAGTTGTGAATCAAGTAAGAGGCCAAAATATGACAAATAACTCCTTACTTAACTCCTATAAGCATAGAGTGTGGGATTTTATGGAGGATTTCCAAGATTGAAACATTAAATCTATACCAAGAGAATATAATAAAAATGTTGATAGGTTGGTAGCAATTGGAGTTGAATTTGATGTTCCAAAGGGGATAAGAGAAGACAAGAACCAGCCTCATCTTAAAGTGATTATAAGGCCCTCTATACATAATAATGTCACTAATCATCAATTGTTTGATAGTGACCAAAAAATATCTCTTTTTATATAATAGGAGTCTAAGTTTTCCTCAAAGAATTAGTCCAAACTAAAATAGCAATATGGAGGGCAGATTGTATAATTAAAGATAAACAAGCTCCCTAAGGGCTTAGTCACACTTGAAAGTATCTTCAATGATGATGATCAGTTGAAGAAGGAAAATGTAAGCATGTATATTAATAAATAAAACTATTAAAGAGTACAAATCTTCAAATATAAGTTGTTTACTCTTGGGAAGGGATGTATTATAGAAGAAAGACATGCTTTCATTAAATTATGCAAGGAATTTTCTGATGTCTTTGCATGGGAATATAGTGATTTAAAAGGCTTTGATCCAAACTTAGCTCAATGTACCATAGAGTTATATGACAATGTTAAGCCTGTCAATTAAAGGTAAACACCAATCAATCCTAAAATTTAGCCTCTTATGAGAAAGGATATTACAAAGTTGATTGAGTCTAAGATCATTTTTCCTATCAAACATTCATCTTGGTTGGCAAACTTAGTCTTGGTAAGGAATAAGAATGGGTAAATCAGGTTATGTGCTAAATTTAGAGACTTAAATATAGTTTCCTTAAAGGATCATTATCCTCTTCTTTCCATGGATCAGTTTTTTCAAGTTGTGGTAGGTAGTGAAGGTTCTCACTCCTTGATGGATATTCAGGGTATAATCAAATTTTGGTAAAGGAAAGAGATCAATATAAGATAGCCTTTATTACAAAATAGGGAACATATGCTTATATTAAAGTTACTTTTATTTTGTCTAATGCTAGATAAACATTTCAACATGCAATGGATATGTCTTTTCAAGGCCTAATAAATGATATAATGTTGGTGTATCTTGATGATATCATGGTATTCTCCAAAGATGCAAAGGATCATTTGAATCACCTTAGGGAGATTTTTGAGAGATGCAAAGATTTTGTAATCTCTCTAAATTCAAATAAGTGTGTTTTTCATATCTATGAAGTAAAAATTTTGGGACACATTGTCTCAAAGAAATGACTATACATAAATCTTGAAAGGGTGAGTGCAATCTTGGCATTGACTTTACCCAAACATACAAAAGGTTTGCAAAGTTTTTTGGAAAAATAAATTTCATAAGGAGGTTTATCCATGATTTTTATAATTTATTCAAACCTATAACTTCTATGCTAAGGAAATATGAATTATTTACTTTGATAAGGAGAAGGAAGGAGATTTTTGAAGAGGTGAAGAAAGCTATTGCTCAATCCCCAACTCTTAAAATTCCTGATTTATCAAAGGATTTCAAATTTTACACCTTTGGAAATGAATAATTGATCTCTTCCATGCTCACTCAATCAAATGAAGAAAACTTGGAGTAGCCTATTGCCTTATTTAGTCAAGGTTTGGAAGGCTATGAGGTAAGATACAATTATGTAGAGAAGCAAGTATTTTCAGTTGTTAGAAGTCTAAAGAAGTTTAGGAAAAAGTTATCTAATAACAAGATTCATATATTGGTACCTCATCCTAGTGGAAAATACTTTCTTTTATGTAGATTTTTGAATGAAAAAAGGGCTGGTTGGATCACAAAAGTGATGGAGTATGATGTATAAATCAAGACAACTAAGCCAATGAAAAGGAAGGGATTATGTGAGCACCTTGCTTCAGATTTGAAGGATCAAAAAAAAAAATTATCCCTTCATGATGATCTTATGATAGGTTAATCTTCATCAATGAGGATTTAGACATAATAAATGATCCATTTTCTTCAAACCGGTGAATGTCCATAATGCCTAGATACAGCCAAAAGAAGGTACTTCAAATTACAATATATTCCTTATGTACTTATTAATGGAGTATTGTTTAGGAAGGACTTCTCAAGTGTATTATTGAGATGTGTTGTTTTAGATCAAATTGAGAAGATATTGTTTGAGTTTCATGATAGACTAATTGGTGGTCACTTTACTCCAAGAACCAGAGCTAATAAGATTATGAGAGATGCATATTTTTAGCCTAGTTTATTTGAGGATACTCATGCTTGCGTAAGGAAATGTCAAAAATGTGATCTCTTTGATGGTAAAAAAAATCTTGCAGCCTTGCCTCTTCATCCAATACAAGCTAACCAACCCTTTATGTAATGGGTTCTAGATTTCATAGGCTTAATCAACCCACCTTCTAGTGCTAGTCACAAGTGGGTTTTGACTACCACAGATTACATTACAAGATGGGTGGAGGCTATAGCTACTCAATGAATAAAATGAAATTTTAGTTTTAGACTTCTATGAAGGCATAGTGACAAGATTTGGGGCTCTTTCAATGATAATTTTATACAATGCATTGATTTTCCTTAGAATGAAGACAAGTGAGTGGGATTTGAAACATACTATTTACCTTAGTACTTCTCCAACTATTATCCATAAGGGAATGGAATATCCAAGTCCACTAATAAGAATCTAAATAGGATTATTAAGAAGATAATAGAGGAAAACCAAATAACTTGTCATTCCAAGTTGAAGATAGCTCTTTAGGATGTTATAATCACCCTAAAAAGTGCCATTGGAAACTTACCATATACAATTTTTTATGAGAGAGAATCTAGATTGCCTATTTCACTTGAGTTACCAGCCTTGGATCTCACTTACTAGATGGAGTTAATGGAAAATGAAAGCATGGAATTCAGGTTATGTGAGTTGATGAAACTTGAATAAATAAGGGATTAAGCTATGCAAACAATCAGAGTTCACCAAGATCAAACAAATAAATAATTTGATAATAAATCCATGTCAAGAAGCTTCTAAGAGGGGGACATTATTCTAAAGTGGGATGAAGATAGGTATAATCTTATACAATACACAAAGTTTGATGATTTATGGAGTGTCCCTTATGTCATCACTCAATGTAAGTAACATAATGATTTATAAATCTCAAAGTTGGATGGGGAAGAGCTTTATATCCCAATCAATGGGATATATCTTAAACATTGCTACTAATGTTCTCCTCTCCCCTTGTACATAGTTGTTGTTTTCTTATTTACCCTAAGTGCTTATGCACATGTGTGAGTCTTGTTGGTGTCTTACTTTGTTTTGTGTTTGATTGGTGTGTTGTGGTTTTTTTGTGTGTGTTTTCAGCAATTCCTTTCTAGTTGTCTTCAATAAATATTTGACTCCCTTGGCCCATGGATAGGATAAGGCTATTGACCTTTAGTATAGCAGACATACTACCCCTATAAGTCACTAATTTGTTGACCAAAATTGACTTTAATGTCAAATTTGGATCCATATAGGTAAAACACTTGGTTTTTAGATGTTTTAGGGGTATAATAATTTGTCATAAGGTATGTTATAATCCTTTTAATGTTATTTAATGACTGTTTATCCTTAGTCATGGTCCAATAAGTTTATTTGTCATTTTGGGTCATTTAGTGGGATTTTAGGGGTCATAAATACAAGTGGTCTAGTTCAAAAGGTGTCTAAGTGTCCTATTTTCCTTTAAAATTTCCAAGAGGTCAGATTCCATATCAATAATGTTAGTTCAATTATAATCTTGTAGGTTATCTAACTGAAGATCAAGTAATCAACTGAAGAAGGTGATTTTGGCACTTGTACAGCCCATAATGGAGGGTGACATATGGGAGAAGGTCATGTAACATATATTCATCTTAATTTTCATGTTTTACATGCTTTAGAAGTTCCATTTTTAAGATAAACCCATTATGCTCCTTCTTTGTCTTTCTAGACACATAGAAGTGACCAGTAGGTTTGTGCTTAGTAAAAAAAGATAAAGAGGTTTCAATTAAAATTATTTTGGGAGGTATTAGTACACTCAAAGAGATAAATTTCCATAAAAAGAGTGAAATTATTGATATACTATGCTTTATGAACCATCCTTACAAGTTGACTATGTTTTTCTACTCACTATTTCCTGCACCCTATAGGTTTTGATCCATTTTAGATAATTTTATACAAACTAGTTGGTTATGTTGAACCTAGAGTATGTTGAATGTATTATCAAATTCTCTCCATGTTTATTTTAACTTTTTATGGTGATTTTATGAGCAATTTGTCTCATGTTGTAGGAAGGTATCACCATTATATAGATTCAATCAATTTCTTCCTTGTTGCATTAATGTTGGTCTTCTACAAAGGTCTCATGTGAATAGAAAATGATGTTCCATAGGTATCAAGTCTATATGATCACCTCTTCCCATGTTGATTTCATCACATCATTCATTGGGCAACTTGTAGTCTTGTCATTCTTCATAGTCAACCTTTGCTTAATTTCACTTGTAGTCATATGTATGAGGTTTTTCTTAACTTGTTAATGAAATGGTAATAAAGGTGTATCATCTTGTTCAAGTCATCAAGAGCTGATGAGTTTTCATTTGCATGTTTGTGGAGGTGCAATTTTGGTTACAAGCTCATTCACCACACCAACCAGTCATTATACACCCCTGACTGCTCTATTCCAAGTGTTTGCTACATATTTTCAAGTTAGAATAGTGTTATAGATCTTGTCTTAAGACCTTCTTGATAAAAATCATGAATTTTAAGGATTGAAATTGATTTTGATTTATTCTTGAGGCCATTCATCCACCGTTGTTTCTCCATTCCATGTTTACTACCTCCATACAACAAATGCACACCTACAAGAGCCTTTTGATGATGTCATACTACGAGGTGGAAAGCTTGAAATGTGTTTCAATCTCTTAAGATTGCTAAGGGTGCATTAGAATACATGGTGCAGGCATATAAGTGTTTACAAACCTATCCATCTTACATACTATCCAAAATTTCATGTTTATTGCATGTGTATACTAATTCCCACCTAGCATATGTTATGAACATCAGTGAAGTTCACCTACATTTAGTGAAAGTTCTACCACTTCTAGCCCCACCCATAATAATGGAGTCAAATACAAAAACTTTAGTAGATCATGCTAACCCACCTTCACACCACATGAACTCTCTAAACTAGAAAATAAAGTTGTTGCTGAAATAGCCCCACCATTTCTAGAATGTCTTACCCTTTAGCACCATGCAATTGAGCCTGAATTTGATTTCATATGATAGCACAAAAATCTCTATGTTAAAATTTCCCTTTGTTAGGCCATTAAAGATGTGCCCATGTATTCCATATCTATTAGAGACTTATGTCTATGTAAGCTTGGAAGGAAGAATAAGGATCCTATTATAGTGCATGTGATTAGCCAGCTAGTAGACCTTATGCAATAGGAAACACCCTACCAAAGAAATATTCAGATCTAGGATGTCTAATAGTAACAGTCTAGATCCATGATCAACAACTATCCAATACATTGATATACCAAGGGGTTGTAATAAATGTAATGACAACTGAAACCATGCACAAAATATAGTTGAATAATATTCATCCCACATATATAATATTATAAACGGTTTATAGGTCTATAGTCAGACCAAAAGGAATCATTAAAGATCTTGTCATTACTATAGATTCTTGAGAGTATCCTACAGATTTTATTATGCTACAACCTAAGTATAATTTGGGTGGATATCTTCTTATCTTAGGACATCCTTGGCTTGCCACAACTAATGCCATAATCATCTATAGATCAAGTGATATGTTAATCTCCAATGACAACCACCCTAAGAAGTTGGTCCTCTATCCCCCAGCATAACTAGCCTTGGTACCAGAGCATACATTATGGGCTAAATAAGATGGGGTAGAGCAGCCTCCCTAGATTATTATATTCACCATAGACTGTGCATGAACCTTGGATGATCAAGAAGATGATGAAATTCTCTCTAATGTTCTCCAAAATAATTACCAAACTCATTCTACAAATCTCAGCCACCTATAATGTGTTGAGTGCCCATTTTCTAGCTTTTAGGAAGTAGATAAATCTGATGCATCTATTTAGGAAATATTCCACTAGATACTACCTCATAGATGTAGACAAACTAGATCCATTAGAAATATATAAATGATGGAATCACTCCCACAAAAAATTGAAATCTCTCCAAGAAAAACATTTATTATTAATAGCAAGTTGGATTCAAATGAGGATAAGCACCTAGTCAGTATGTTGCATACAAACTAACATGATTTTTCATGGGATTATAAGGGCATGCATCAAATCAGCCTAGAAACATGTAAAAATCATATCTATATCAAAGAAGAGTTCCAACCAATCATACAGCCACAACGTGGGATGAATCTAGCTCTTAGAGAAATAGTCAAAGTGAAATTGCAAAAATTACTAACCATTGGATTTATATACCCTATCTTAGATAGTGAATGGGTTTCACCTTTGGTAATTATACAAAATAAAAATTAAGAATGGTGTGTATGCATAGATTATAGGGACTTAATATAGTAGCTATAAATGATCATTTTTCTCTGCCCTTCATTGATCAGGTGTTGGATACACTAGTAGGGAAGAAATATTTTTCCTTTTTGGATGGCTTCAGTGGTTACAACTAGATTATAATTGATCCTAAGGACCAAGAGAAGACCACATTAACTTGTCCCTTGGGTACTTATGCTTATTTTGTATTACTTTTTTGGATATGTAATGCTCCTATAACATTATAGAGAGTTGCTTTGAGTGTCTTTGTAGATATGGTACATGAAGGTGTAGAATTTTATATGGATGATTTCATTGTTTATGGAGAAACATTTGATGAGTGCGTGAACAACTTGGAGATAGTGATACAATTTTATTAGGATCACCATTTGTATTTAATTCATAATAAATTCTACATGCTTATGATATAAGGAATTGTCTTAGGCCACCATGTATCTGCTAAAGGAATTAATGTTGGCCCTACAAAATCAGCATCATAAAAAATCTCCTTATTCCTTAGAAATAGAAAGATTTCAAGAATTTCTTAGGACATGTTGGTTACTAAAAGAGATTTATCAATAATTTCAATAAAGTATCATCACTATTATTCACTCTCTTGATTAAAGATGTTGAATTCCTATAGACTCTTGGTTGTGATACAGCCTTCAAACAATTGAAAGAATTATTAACCACAACCCCTATTCTAAATGGTCTTGATTAGAAGCTTCCCTTCCATATTCACATAGATGATTTAGATACTACCCTAGGAAATGTGCTAGGCAAAAAACAAGGATCACTCAAGTATGTTATCTATTTTATAAGAAAAAACTTATAGGTAGTAAAATTAAATTACATAGTTACTAAAAAAGAGTTCTTAGTAGTAGTCTATGTTATCAATAAGTTTTGTCACTAAATCATAGGGTATCAAGTATTTGTTCATATAGACTATGTAGCCACTCGATAAATTATAAATAAACCAACTATCCTAGTCAGAGTGATAAGATGGCTACTTTTATAAAATAAATTGATATCACCATTATAGATAAGCTTGGTAGGAACAATGTCATGGTTGATTTCTTATCACACCTATAATCTCCTAAAGAAGATACCATAGTGGATGACACATTTTTAGATGAGCACCTATTCTCCCTCACCGTTACCACACCTTGGTATGTTGATATTACTAACTACCTTACCACGGGGTTACTTCGACAACACTTCCTCCCTAAAAAATGAAGAGATTTAATTCAAAAAAGTGGTAGGTATTCATGGTTGTCTAGATTTCTTGTCTATACTGGGCCTGAACTCCATCATCAAAATAAGTCTCAGAGAAGATGAAGTTCTAGATATCCTCAAAGCCTACCATGATGAACACTATGGAGGGCACTTTGTAACTAAGCATATAGTAGTAAAAATATTGAATATAGGATATTATTAGCCCTCACTCTATAAAGATGAAATAAGGTATACTACTCATTATGATAGATGTCAGTATATGGAGAGACCTACACATTCATATGAGATGCATTTACAGCCTCAAATGATGCTTGAACTATTTGAAAAATGGGGCCTAAAATTTATAGGACCTTTTGATCCAGAATCTAATAACAAAGAGTACATCCTTGTATGTACTAATTTTGTCATTAATTGGGTGAAAGTCAAGGCTCTTACACACACCAAGTATGAAAAGGTGGTATCTTTCCTTTATGACAAAATATTCATAAGATATGGTATGTCATGATAAATAATCAATGATCAAGGACCCCAATTTATTGCTAGTTTAATTACTAATTTGGTCTAATAATATGAGACTAGGAATAAGAAATCAACTCCATATCATCCATAATCTAATAGATAGGTGGAAGACACCAATAGGGAGTTTATTTTGATCAAGACTGTGAGTATGTCCTATAAGGATTGGAAGGCTAGACTTCTTGAAGTTTTTTGGGCTTATAGAGTCATGTGGAAGACTACGACAGGCTTCACCCCATATGAGTTTGTCTATGGGAAGAAACCTATCTTACTAATAGAATTTGAGCATAAAACCTTATAGATAGCACTAACACTTGGGATGGATATATATGAAGCAAAAAAAGAAAGGCTTATGTAATTGAATGCCTTAGATGAACATAGATAGTAGGCATTATAGACCAAAGAACTTATATAGCACCAGTGGATTAGCTGGCATGATATGTACATTAAGACTAGGAAATTCAATGTAGGAAATTGGGCCCTTATTTTTTATTTAAAAAATAAAGATCATGAGGGAAAATTCCAAACCAAATAACTTGGTCCATTTGAGATTGAGCATGTTTCTGATAATGGAGTAGTGCAACTCCAAACCATTGATCTAATAAGATTTCATCTCCTGATCAATGTCCATAGACTAAAGTTGTACAAAAATCCACTCACTCAGGAGGATTTTTCCAAGCACATACACACACAATTAAAAAATGGATACAATGATGTGTTGTATTAGCATGATGTCTCACTAGATAGAGGGAGAACCATCCAGCACATAGATGAAGAAGGAGAGGAAGACATCCTAACCCTCCTCTGACATGAAGATTGAGACCTTCACTTGGTCCTTGACCAGTCACCCTCATTGCTAGCTTGGCAAGAACCCAAAATAAACATTATACTGCAAGTAGCAGTTAGAGTCAAAAAACAAAACTCAATAATGAAAACCTTTTTTAGGCATTGTTGGTAGTTTTTGGGTAGAAAATAACCTACTAGTTACCCAGGATTATAAAATGGGCCTAAATAGAAAACTATTTTACTAGCTATTTAGGGGTAAAAACAAAATTGAAAAATAAATCATCATTTTGAGCCAACTATTCATCTTCCTTCATTTGTGAAGGGCTATTTTTTAGCTATTATAAGCACCTCCTTCATTTGTTATGGGTTCTTTTGTAGCTACTATAGACACCTCCTTCAGTTACTATGGACTCTTTTATAGTTTTTATGGGCACTTTTATCATAGCTAAGCATAACCTTGTAGTTGTTATGGTCACCATCTCTAGTTGTTGTAGCCATACTCTACCATCTCTATAAGCACATGCAAGATAGTTCTTCCCAAACTCTAATCTATAGCCTTGGATATGAGATTTTGAGAATATAAGGAAGACACTAGACCAACTAGAGGAATAACAAAGGAAAAATCAAACCCTTGATTAGGCCTACCCATGAATAACAAGGAAAAGTCACTAGGTAGAATCCACAGGTAGTAAGATAGCATAAAGACAAATCATGCAGGCTCATGCAATGGAAGATCATAAATCAATAACACCTTCATATACCCTTTTTCATGTTCATGTAGCACCTAACTTGGATCATCCATCTCTATAATAACCACCTTGTGGTAGGATAACAATAATCTCTCATCCAAGTCTAAGACCCCTATTCTAGTTCCATGCAAGATGTTCATGAATCACATATAGATGCACTAAGGGCACCATAGAAGCCTACCATCTTGTGATATCATAATTAATCTAAAGGGACCCACTTCAATCCAATTAAAACTATAAGCATAATCATTTCATTCTCCTAATCACTTGCATGCAAACACTCACATGAAAATCCTCAACATCACCCTAGGTAAACCATTAAAAAGGTACATCATATATTTTGATCATTGAAAATTATTCATTATTTTAATATAGCATGTATGATATTGATGAACATATTAAATCATGAAACATGTCATTCATTAATACCCCTCAACCCACACTTATACCCCTAATTATGACCTCATTATATCCCTTCCATCTTATTCACTCCACGTCACTTGAGGACATGTGATGACTCACGTTAGGGGGGAAGATGTTGTAGGTGAGAATACCATACACTACAAGATCCATACATACAGGATTAGATGCCATAATGAAGCCATAATAACCTATAGGGAAAATAATAAATTTAATTGCTTTCTCTTGTAAGTATAATCATTCATGAAAAGCTAAAGCATGTCATAACCTATAACCCTACAATCTACAACCACAAATAGCTATTGTTGAAAAAACTTTGCTTTGCTATAAGAAATTTTTTATAATCCAAAT